>JBAMIE010183233.1:0-12938 GCA_037177295.1 Kaempferia parviflora | reverse complement strand
TCATGGAATTCAACCGTTACATCCTAATAGCTCGATACTAGTCGACTGATGCCAGGACTAGTAGACTGGCTCCGCAAGGCTTGAGTGAACAGAAATATTCTGCCAGCCGCACACCAATCGACTGATGCAACCATTAGTCGACTGGTAAACCCTAACACTAGGGTTTTACCCTCGAGTACACTCATAGCACTCGTCCTCGTTCGCACAACTCTCAACCTTGCCTTCTAGCCTCCTCCATCAGCCTTGTGTTCTCGGATTCTCCCTATCATTCATGCCTTACCTTCAAGAAGGCGCTCAAGGCAACTTGGGACGAGACTACCTTAGACGAATCCGAAGCTGAGAAACCAAAGCAAACCAGCTATCTAGCACTGATGACGATTGGATATGAGTCAGATCAAGATGAAGGATCCAAATTCGAATCTAGTTCTGAAGAACCAGCTGGGGTAACTTCTAACTTATCAGTAAATTTCTTTAAGATTATGTCGTGTCAAATAAAAAATTAGTTAATACTTAGGAGCACGCTAAACTCCTTCTAAAGGAAAATAAGATCCTTAAGAAACAACTGAGCTTGGGTTCCTCAACTGGATTAATTAAAAATGGAAATTCAACTTAGGTAGTAAAACTTGAGGAAGAAAATTCAATTTGAAAAATCAAGTTGAAGAATTAAAAGCTCAGTTGGAAAAGTTTACCTCAGGGACCAAGTACCTTAATATGGTGCTTGGATCCCAAAGAGCAGTGTATAACAAATCCAAACTCGGATTCAAATTTAAATCTAATTTTAAATCATTTCTAACTATTACTAAAACTAAAAGGCACAATCAAGCTTAGGTTCCAAAAGTATGCTTAACCACGCAAGTAGGACCTAATCAATTTCACGTATCTAAAAACCAAATTCACTACCTTGATAGACCTTATCAAGGCTATGATCCAGGGAAGCCAAAAGAAATAATTACTTAACAAAATCAATTAACTTAAATTAAACTAACTATTAACCAACCTAATCAAACTTAACCAAAACCAAATTAATCAAACTTAATCAAATTCAAATTAATCAAATTAATTAAACTCAACCAACTTGATTAAATTTAACCAAATCAATTAAACTCAACCAACAATTAAACTTATCCAACTTAATTAAACATAACTAACTTAATTAAACTTAATCAAACTTAATTAGAAAAGCTTTAAATCTGAATTAATCAAACCAATTTAAACCTTCAAATCTTAATTAACTTTAAAGGTAGAATTAGAAAAACTATGGATAGATTTAACTTGACCAACAATATTAGATAAGATTGGGATGATAGTAAGTAATTAGAAAAACTAAGTCTATGCATGTCTAGTAAGATATGACTTCGACCTAGTGCCGACAACTTAGTGGAACTAACTGAACCTACCCCTTTCCAATCTAAACTAGTTAGATTAGAGTTTTGTACTAAGTTTTATGGGTAGGACTATTTAGAAAATTTTAAAGCATGTGGTTACTTTAATGAGATCCAGGTGACTCACCACAGCCTAAAAATTTATTCAAAGAATGCCTACTTGTGGAACCCAAAGCTAAACTTGAATCTAACATAAGTTAAAATAACCCCTAAACAACTAATTATCTCTTCTCACAAAATCATAGGATACCTTTTTTGGATAATTTAGACTGTGTGAGATGATTAATGAATAAATCAAACCCAAAATAATTAAACCTTTATTAAACCCCAACCCAACCAAATTAAAATTAAACCTAAAACATAATTAACCTTAATTAAACTCAAACCTAATTTAATTAAATCAAATTTAAAGATAAAATAACCATCTCACAAAACTCTTAAGCCTCCCTGATTGAAAATCTAGAGAAGGGTGAGATGAATTTAGATTAAATTTGAGAATTAGCCGAACCTAACCAAACCCTAATTAAACTTTAATTGATCTAATCAATTAAATATGATCAAACATAAATCAGATCAAACTCAAATTAAATTTGATCAAAATCAGATCACACTGTATCAATTGATCAAACCTAAATCTCAATCAAATCAAACTTAAATCAATCGATCAAACCCAAATCTCAATCTGATCAAATTGATCTAATTCAAATTTAAATCTAATCAAACTCAATCTGATCAAAATCAAATTTGATCAAAATTAAATCTGATCAAATCAATTTAATCAGACCAAATCAGATTAAAGTCAAATCAAATCAAACTTAAATCTGATCAAATTCAAATCTGATTAAACTCAAATCAGATCAAACTCAAATCAAATTAAATCAGATCAAGATCAAGTCAAAATCTTATCAAATCAGACCAAACTCAGTCTATTAGATCAAACTTTAAATCAGATCAAACTCAATCTGATCAAACTCAAACTCAATCATCTGATCAAACCCAAATCTGATCAAACTCAAACTCAAATCTAGTCTGATTAAATCTAAATCTGATCAAATTTCAAATCTAATCAAATGTAAATCAAATCAAATTTAAAACATGATCAAGTTCAAATCAGATCACACTTAAATTCAAATCAAATTGATCCAACTCAATTTAAATATGATCAAATTAAAAATTTGATCGAGTTTAATCTAAATTTAATCAAATTCAAATGAATTGATAAAATTCAAATCATGTAATTTTTTAAATATTAATAAACTTAAGATTAAAAATTCAAACTTAAAAGTTAAGATTAACTTGACTTTATCTCATACAAACATAGAAGGCTTAACATGTTTTAAAACATAGAATGGGTGAGCTGAATATTTTTGTCTATTTATTAAGGATAATTGATTAAGTACATTTAAATATTATTTCAAAATTAAGTACCTTATTTTTCACATGCTTGGACTTAAGAAACAATATGTGTTTAATGTTTTCAATCTCTTTAATGTTTTCAAAATTTCTTCTTTGAAATTTTTTCAAAATTTTTCAACATCTACTTTATCCCAGTTTATTTTTTACTAAATATTTTTTTAAAATGGAAAGAAGTTATTTTGTCATATTTTCAAAATCTAAAGTAGTACTTTACAAAAAGATTTTTTTTAATTATTTTTTCCCTCAAAAATGTGTTTCAACATTTTTCAAGACAAGTAATATTGGGGAAGCTAAGGAAGCTCAAAATTTCTTTAAAAATCTTTTCAAAATTTCTTCAAAAATTAGGGAAATATATTTATATTCTATCTTTTGAAAAATTTATACTTGAAATCTTTTTACTAAAAGTTATCTTTCAAAATTCAAGTTAAAATATTTTGTTTTGAAATTTAAATGATCAATTTAGGGGGAGGAAATATTTTTCTAACTTAAAAATCACTATTTTGTTTTTCTAACTTAAAGTTTTTTATGCTTTTATAAATTCTTTTTTTTCCCCTACTTATTGTTTTTGATATATGGCAAAGGGGGAGAGAAATAAGGTTAAAGGTTAAACTATGAAGCCTTTTGGGTAGAGCCCAAGAGCAAAACCATGAGGACTTAGGTCCAAAGTGGATAATATCATACCACTTCGGCGATTAGTCTGATCAGAGCCTCCTACTCTGATACCAATTGTAGAATCGGTGCAGTCGAGCGAGGGGGTAAATCTTGATTTGTCGCTTTCTTTTCATTTTGTCATGTGTTTGTTCTATCAGAGTTAGTATGTAGCAGAATAAAATACTAAAATAAAACACATGGGATTTACTTGGTTCCCAACCCCCAGGGTTAGTACATCCAAGGCCTAATCACGGGAGGTCCCCATGCACTAGTGGTCTCCTTTCCAAAACTTTTCAGAGGCGACGAAACTCGTCTTACAGTTTAGAGTATAAGCACAAATAAGATATAAAAAATAAGCGCAACTTGTAAACAGAAAATACAAACAAATTATTACGGCTGATGTGGAAGTCTTGAGTGCAGCACATCCTTCCTAGAGCTTCCCCGATCGTAGAGCTTCATAGCATATTTCTCTGAGTGTAGAGATGAAGAGTAGGATAATAGAATATTTTCTAAAGTAGAACATAAGTCTCCTTTTATAGAGTTGGATTAGATATGGATCAACTCTTATTTGGATGAAGTTATATCTGAATGAAGCCAAACCTTTTCTCTATCTACATCATCTGACTTATCCTTATCCTAATTCAAATCATAAAGATAAATCAAATCTTTTGCCACATCATCTTCCATATCAATATTTTTGACAACTCAGCAATTTGGGCCGAACCAAGTTGGTCTACTGAACCACTTGTTTGATCTACTGAACCAATTTGGGTCTGTTTGACCTGAGTCAAGCCTAATTGATCCAAAACAAGTCTAGTTCACCTATTTGCATTTGTCTACTCTCTGTTTTGGTTCTAGCTCCAGGTTCCTATAAAACAGCCATACAAAATACAAACATACATCCTAGCCTATACTTGGAGGTCCCTCCTCCATGTCTACAACCTAAGGGTCAATCCCTTATGATCAAACTACACTCCTGTAAGTTTATCTGACCTACTAGGCTTATCTTTTGCCTGAAGGTCCCTCCTCCAAGTCTATCACCTAAGGGTCAATCCCTTAAGATCAACCACGCTCCTGTAAGTCTACCCGACCTACTGTGCTTCATGCTTGGACTACATCCAAGACTTTACCACTACCTAAGGTTACCTCCAGCTAAAATTTTCCACTACCTAGCTTCACTCACTAGGACTTTCACCATCTATCTTCACTCACTAGGGCCTGGCTTCACTCACCAAGACTTTTTCTTGCCTAACCTCCAGTTAGGACTAGCTACTTAGTAGACTTCTCACCTGCCTAACCTAAGTTAGGACTTACCCTTGCTAGTCATCTAGTCCTAACTAGACTTCTCTCTTCTAAAGATCAAGTCTTGTTTGGATCAACCCTTGGTCAAACTGACTAGACTTAGGTACATTATGAAACATCAAATCCTACAGGCTGATTGCACCAACAATCTTCCCCTTTTGGATGTTTGACAATTTTCTTAAGTTAGTATTAGTCTATAGGGTTTTATACCAATGTTAGGAGTCAAAATATTTCTAACTTAAGGTCACTCTCCCCCTTTGACACATATAAAAAAATTACCTAATGTTCCCTTTGATTTTGTACCAACAATTTTGATAACACTTTAAGAATCATTATTAAAGTATTTGTTTTCAAATAGAATTTTCAAAATGTATTTTGAAAAAAAAAAATCAAAAAGTATTTTGAAAAAAAATTCAAAAAAAATTTCTATTTCTTCAACGAGTTGTAGAAACCTAAACTTTACATTTTAACTTGTGACTTTGCATATTAACTTATGAAAATTTCAAACTTGTTGAATCATTATCTTTATGATTTACTTAACTTAACTTTAAATTGTGTTACCATAATAAAAAAAGGGAAAGATTGTTGGTGCAGGGAGCACCAATAATCGAACCTAGGTTTTGATAATGGCAAATGGTTTAAAGTTAAGGTTTATTTTTGATCTAACAAGCTGAATTAAGTGTACAGGGAAGTCCTAAGTAATCTTAGACAAGTAGAAAATCCTAGGGGGAGGTAACCCGAGGTCCAAGGGGAGGTAACCCTAGGTTGTGGAAAGACCTAGTTGCGGTTAGGCAATGAAGTCTTGGTCCAAGGGACTGGGCAAAAAGACTTGGCAGGTCGAGGATGTCAGGGGGAAAATCCTACGGGTAGGGGATTGGATGTAGGTTGAAGCCCTGGAGGTCGTGAACACCTGGAGGGAAATCTTAGGGTTTGATGACCCTAGGTGGAAGTCCTGAATCTAAGGTGTTGAGTAAAAGTCCAAACGGTCTGGAGAACTTATTTGAAAACAAGTAAACTCTCCAGAGAGGAGTAGGTGAGGATGCGTTCACCATTGAGAGAACAATAGACGTCGGTCCGACCTAGGGTTTTGGTTGAAATCCAAAAGTCATGATCAAACAGTTTTGAGACTATCAAAATTAATTTGTTAATCATATTTTACTTGTACTAACATGGTCTTACAGTGTCTATTTGGTTTTGGACTAATACACTTTGCAAGAAAGGAAAAAAGGCCAAAAAACCTTGGACAATGTAGATCCGAGATGCCTCTAGGGTAAGGGAGGCACCTCGGGTGCTCTCTGCTGAAGAGCCTCTTCGTAGAAGGTGCGAGGGCGCCTTTAGTGGACGAAGGTGCCTCGGTGCAGCCACCTAGGAGCACTGGGAGGCCCCTCAACGAAGATATCTCTCGCTGAATAAAATTTTTACAGTTGAATACCATGTGGAGGACTCGAGGTGCCTTGAGAGGCTTGAAGGTGCCTCCAGACGAATAAAATTTGACTTCTTCGGTGCTGATTCAGATTGAGCAGGAAGCACCTCCAGTGGCATTGCAGGCGCCTTCAGCACTCTATAAAAGAGAGTTTCAGTCAATTCATTCAATACATCTCCTAAAAAGCTACAACGCTAATTCTGCTGCTTCGACTTCGACACGATACTGCTACAATGCTGATCCACCCAACACCCGAGCTCGATCCGGTGATCTACAAAAGTGTTGGGTAACAAATTTAATATCAGTTCTTTAATTGTTGCTTAAAGAATATTGTCATGCCCTAGAGGAGTCCCTACCGAAAAATTTCAGCAGCATCTCCCCTATACAAGTGACAATATGAATCTTGTATACATACATTTCCTCCTTGGCCAACATGGCCGGAATATATATAAACAATAAATAAACGATCCACGCAGTTTATATTATCACAACCACGCAGTTTATATCTAAATCAGCATCCAACTGATAAAATATTTTGAAAACGAAAATACTCAAAATGTTGCAGCGGCAAACGAGGGTAAGTCACCCAAAATCTCAACACGATAAATTTGCTAGCAGGCTAGGCTTTATACAATAATCGCAAAGCCAATAAAAGTCGCAACATTGCTACATACAAAGTCTAGGCCAAATAAAACAATGTCAAGACCGTTAAACAACCAAAATGTAAGTAACTCAAAACCAAAATATATCGTGTCTTCTGATGTGATGTGGGACCGACAGTCAGGATACTCCAAGTGACTCTACAACATCTACATGATACCTGAAAAACAAAATAGAAAACATACAACGGGGTGGTGAGTGTGAGTCACTCAGCGGGTATAGAAAAGACAGTGCATGGTATATATAAAATAAGGAGATCAACAGTATACAGTCTCAATGGAACATAAGAGTATGATAATAAATGACATAATCATAACACATACCAAGACAAGTCCAATACAACGGGGTAATGATCGAATCCCTCTAAGGATCCATAACTAAACTGTCAGTAACATCTGTATAACGCAGGTCAACAAGTACATATAATAAAAATCCACATGAATGCATCATGGCAACCAAGTGCAACAATCATATCTTAAATAAATGCAACATATCACAATCACATGTAGCTAGTATCTACAAGAAATGTATGCAAAATATCACCACAAGAAGCCAAAAATGGTCAGCCAAGCTCCACACCAAGCTACTACTCCTCCATGAGTGACAAAATGGTCAGCCAAAAATACCTAACAACTAGCTCATGTATTACGGAGCAATAGTCGTCAGCATATGTAATGAGATGGTGAACATGATATGAATAATCATAATATGATCACCGTCATTATATATACAAGAATCCAATAGACACTAGTACGATCAGTACAAGGTCAACACAACAATCCCAATCGATATGCGTACATACAGTACAAGGTCAACTCGACAACCCAATCGATATGTGTACTTACGGCAAAAGATCAACACAATAACCCAATCGATATGTGTGCCTACGGTACAAGATCAACACAACACCCAATCAATATGTGTACATACGGTACAAGATCAGCACAACAGCCCAATCGATATGTGTACTTATGGTACAAGATCAACACGACAACCCAATCGATATGTGTACCTACAGTACAATATCAACACAACAACCCAATCGATAAGTACATATGGTACAAGATCAATGCAATCACCCAATCGATATGTCAGTCACACGTGCACACACAATATAGATTCAATCAACCATGACCTTCTAATATTCATCCAAATACGTGTGCACTAAAAATTCTAGATATAATTCAATCATGATCCATCGTACACATGTATCTATATGGAGGCATAAATCTCATAGGTAAACAACACCTAAGGTATAAAGCGATACCTATCACATAATCTAATCATTAAGGTATCTCCTATAGTGTGATCCAGACATGTGAATATTCTACAACATATGAACAATCAACAGGATACCTTCTAAATGTTATATCATACATGTGAATACTCTACAAAGTATAGATATCCAAAACGACGAGACTGTATGGATATAAAATAGATCATCTCTAAGTTCAAGCAGAAAGTACCAAGCATGATAGTACGACATGTAGATTTAAGGTAAAACAGTCCTACTCATCATATAAAATAACCATACACTAAGATCAAATGATTTAAATAGAGTACAAGAGAAAAATACCTGCCTTTATTTGTAAATCGAGCCAGAAATAATCTCACGTCTCACAATTCATGTCCAATCAAAGTCCTGCATAATCACATCCAGCTCAAATCCTACCAATACAGGTTACACGACAAAGTAATGATTTATAACCAATGATCCAACATAACAATTAGGTACTAAGTCTACTTTAACCAACTGATCAAATCCAATAACAAGTCCATTTCTTAAGTTAATTAATCATCTCATTAATTAATTAACTCTCCAATTAATCCAATCCATGAAAAATCAAAATATCGATCCAATGATCCCAACAACGATCATGTAACAATCTACATCCAAAATTGATAACTAAGTATAGATGAATCAACTCAAAACACTTATATATCCATCATCTCCATTCATTACTTAAATACTAATTAACCCATTTTAACATTCCAATTCATCTCAACCTACTGCTAACAACCATCAAATGAAACTAAACCTAATCACAAAAATAAATAAAAAAAACCATCAAATGAAACTCATCACATTCAAATTCCAAATACAAATCGAAACTAGGACAAATCAACAATTCTGATTTAAGCATGATTCAATTCCAACAAAGAGAACTAACCCAATTCCATTGTTGACTGTTGATTCATTCCGGAAAAGCTCACTGCTGAAAACAAGGGCTGGAGGAAGGTGGAGCTACTGTCCAAAAAATCAAATGCCCCAATTTCAGCATCTAGCATTAATCCAAAACACAAATCACAATCAATTAATCATCTAACTTCCTCAATTCTATTAAAAGACTTACCCTACACCCAAATCATCTTGTATAGGTAGTTGATTACCTTGTGTGTGGTTGCTAGCAATATGAACCAACTGTTAGTGGCCGGAGCAGCACAATTACAAGCCGAAACAGTGCACCTTGGGTCAGCAACTGACAAAGGGATTGAAGGATCGAGAAGACTTCAAAAGAGACGGCCATACCGTCCCACTGGAAGAGTCGATAGTAGAAATCAGCAATAGTAGCCTCGCCCCTGGTAGCACTAGCTCTAAGACTACCCCGGCGAAGGGGTGGCGGCGTTCGCAGCATCTCAATGGCGACCGTCAATTTGAGGGTGGGCGGCGATCGGTGGAATTGATCCTGACTACAACACAAGACAGTTAGCGATCAAGGGCGGCGAACGATAGATCGAGAGAGGGGATCAGAAATAGGGCTCGGAGGGATAGAATCGACATATGACCGAACCCATGGCGGTGATCAGCGATGGTCGACGACTTCGTCAGCGCGAGAGGGAGGTGGAGCTCATGAGGAGAAGAGATGGAGTGCGGCGGAATTTGGGGATCAGGTTCGGGAGAATGGAAAATAAGAGGAGGAAGTTAATTTAAATTAAAACTTAGATTTTTTTTTTAATTAAGCCCTAAGTTAGTACCTCAATCAACTCTCAATAAATGGATATTCCATAGAGGCTACCCGACTCATCATTGTAAACTTGTCATACGAGCTCCGATTAAATCTCAGAAAATTTCTAAAAATTCTTAAAAATTTTATTATTGCTAATTCTCTAATAAGAATAAGAATAATTTAATTATTATTTATTACGATATCTTACATTCTCCCTCATAAAAAAAATTTGATCCCCAAATTTACTAATCAATTCAAGAATCATCATCCAAGGGTAACTACTAAATAGCATACCCATATACTAGTACATCCTAGTATCATGAACCAAATCTTCTACGAATTCTATTATAAAACTACATGATAATACATATCCAAGTCAATAGTGGTGACTCTGTGGGTTATGAGTCCACCATGTTTCTACTTCTCCACACTGCTATAGTAAGTAAATTCCACCAGGTGTAGATAACGTTTACACCTTCTACTAACAATCCATAACGCACGTTATCAACCGATCCTCCACATCTATATAGTATGTTCAGTCTGTCCATCTGTCTGAGAGTGAAGAGTTATACCAAAGCAGAGTTCGATACTCATGGCTCACTGTAACCTCAGCTAAAACCGTGAGGTAAAATGCAGATCTCTATCCAATATAATATTCAGACCTAAACCATAAAATCTAATAATGTCCTGCCGTACAATCCTGCTATCCAATTCAAATAAACCGTCCGAATGTATCATAAATCCAGATCATTGTGTCCTAGAGTAAATCCTCCAAGATAGGCTAAAACTCTGTATCACATATAATCTCCTACAGTACTAAAGAATCTCATTCTCATCATAGGAGAAATCTGTCTATTATCCTGAGACTACTCTACCACATGAAATCAGAAGATCCAAGCCACAAGCTTGAGTTCCCTTAATCCACTCAACAATAAGTGACTAAGCAACTAAATATAATACTATCCTCCACTCTGTCTGTCTCTACTCTACAAGTCATAAATCAGATAAATTTTGTATCCATAATCCCCTGGCTGATAATTAATCGTACCATCATAATCATTCAAAAATTTCAGCCATATCTTTGTCTCAAATCCTACAGCAAATAGTAAGAATGCATATTTACTAAACTTTGTGCAGAGATGTTCTCGTCGAAGCATCTCCAGAACTATATAAAGATATAGTTTATGATCCACCTCGGATCAAAACTAAATCACAATGTCATCAATGAAGATAATATCAAACTGATCCAAAACCCTAGGAATACCCGATCCATCAAATACATGATAAACATCCAAAGTATCGGTAAACCTAAATGACATAAAGTCCGTACAATGACACACTCAACCGTCAAATCACTGACAACATGGATATAATCTAATCACTAGCTATCAATCACTTAGTCCATAAATATCACACATGTGATACTTCCCACGTCACTATCAATGACAGATACTCAATAATAGATCATCAAATTAATATCCACCAATATATCCTCAGAGAGTGACATATCATTAATCTGACTCCACCATATCTACTAACCTCAAATCATCAAATCGTATCATAACACAAAATATGATTCTAAAATATCTATCAATTTCCAAATCATCCTCAACCTCAACAAATCTGATAACACTCTAATCTACGATAGAGTAAGACAAAATTATACCTCCCCCATGTCTTGACCATTTGCACTTATGGTTAGTAGCCACCTATGATTTACCTCCTCCGTGTTGGCGCTGGGACCGATTGGCGGGGGTACTGGGGCGAGCGTATTTGCCTTTTGTCAATGAGTAAGCCAAAATCATCAAATCAAATATGTTTGACCACTGAAGTCCAAGGAACATCCCTTAACTTTCTAATCCATAATAAGCATTTCTCCAAATGGTAGAAATACGCTCCGTCCATGTGACACGGGTAGATGCCAATAAATTATCAAATCTCATCACCTCAAGTATTCAAACATCCACAACAAAGAGAATGACAATTCAAAATCCAAAAGATCACTTAACTTCCTGACTGAGAGTCCACCCATCAAAAGAGATATCTCTACAACTCCCATAACCGTGTCCGTAAATGTCCTCTGACAAATATCGAAAAAAGGTCATACACATTGATCTAAAATATAGACCTCAAGACCTAGGGTAACTGATCAAGTGATCAAGGTCTCGAGCTACTCATTGAGACAATATTAGTTAAGTCGACTAACCATTGTCTTGTAATCCACCACATTGTAATAACTCTACTTAAGATTTAGGAACCCCTAATGAAGAGAAATAGAAAAGAAGACAGAGAAACCCTAACTCTCCATAGTATCATAAAATCACCCTTAAGTAATGCTCTGCCTCACAAAGATCATCATCTGATATCCTCACTTATTATCAATAGGATTCATATGTATTAATTAACTAACACCAACTTTTTCACCTTATTACAGATTCTATGTCTCAATATACCATCGAGGATAACTAACTGTATCCAATTAGTTCATGAGTCATGATCTCCCATAAAACGAGTGCATATATCCTCTACTGATCAAGTTCATGGTCAAAGTTCCCATAAATTGAAATCATCCACTACAAGAAAATTACCTTTCCACAGCGCGCTATTAACAACGCATATTAAAAGCATGTCATTGATAGTATTATTAATGGCATGCATATTGATGTGCGCTGTTAATAATATAAAGTTGGAGAAAAAAGAGAGGCATTAATGGTGCACATTAAAAGCATGTCGTTAATATTATTATTAACAACATGCATATTAATGTGCGCCGTGAATAGTATATAACAACAACATGCAAAAAATGGCACTCTACTAAAATATTTATTTATTATCAACATCATGCAAAAAATGGCACGCTGCAAATGAAACTACTAAAATTGCTATTTTTATTTTCCCTTTTTCTTTTATTTCGTCCTCGTACTTTAATTTCTTTCCCAAACCCTCACGCCGCTGCTATCCTCCTCACGCTTTGACTCTCCGCCCTCACGGCTCGAGTCTCCGTTCCTCCTTACCGCTCGAGTCTCCGCCTCCTCCTCGCCGCTCGACTCTCCGCCTCCTCACCGCTCGACTCTTTGCCTCCTCCTCACTAGAGACGAATCTAAGCATGGGCTATCCTGGGCTCTAGCCCAGCCCTGTGTGACGGGGAGTAGCTCA
>JBAMIE010183232.1:0-25270 GCA_037177295.1 Kaempferia parviflora | reverse complement strand
TGGCAGTCGACTGGTCAGTCGACTGCTCCACTGCCAGCCGACTGGTCAGTCGACTGCACCCGAACAGAAAGTTTCTGTTCGGGTCACCAGTCGACTGTCAGTCGACTGGTACAGAGTGTTTCTTACATTTACACTCTTCCTCACGACTCTCTTGACTTTTCTTCGCAGCCTTGACCGTTGCCTTCAAGCTTTCTTCCTTTCGGCTCTCGTCCCTCGGATGTATCGAGCCCTCGGCTCATTTCCTCATGCCATCCTTCGCGTATGCCGTGGCTCTCGTCCCTCAGATGCTCCATCCTTCACATATGCCTCGAAGTATGCTTCCCTTGGCCTCGTCCTCGTTGCCTCGTCAAGCTCAGTTGCCTCCTCGTGCCAGAGCCGCGCTCCATGGACTTTACTTGCCATGCCTAATTAGGCTTACGTGGCCAAGCCTCTATTGCTTGGACTTACACAGTCAATGACATGCTTGGACTTGCATCTGCACCTGTACACCCTCCATATGCATATCAGTACACAATGCAAATCCTAACTTAAACTTTACCCAAATACCAAAACCTTGCGTCATAACGATTGCTCCAACAAATAACTCACTAAGCATACTAACATAAACACACAAACAATAAGTCTATCATGCTAATATCAAGCTATAAGAAATAAACAAGTAACTCATGAAACAAGTAATGATGACATGTAAACATGATGAAAAAGAAAATTTTATGATGCAAGGCAAAAAGAAACATGACAAAACAAAAACTAACAAAATCTTAACTAAAAACTAAGCTAAATATATACATCATCAGACTTAAATTTTTCATTGTCCAAATGAAAATAAAATCTATTAGCTTCAACAACAAAGAGGAAATTTAGGTAATTGAGGGATAGTCCTAGATGTTCATGGTAGCAATAGAGGCAATCAATTTGCCAAGTTGCCCTCTCCATCAAAAAAGGTTCTAGTTCTCTGAAGGTGCTACCACACATCTTAGTATTGCTCATGCGTTATATTCCTCCCCTCCAAGAGGCTTTTGTGCTCATCGTGCTCTACATCGATGGTGTTGAAAGAGGCACGAAAATCAGAAAAATTAAACACGGAAAGCCTAGAAGAATCAAAAGCAAAGGAGTGTCTAGTAGGGATGGGTCCAGAGGATGAAGGTAAGGTGTACCATGGGGGCGGGGGCTAGTGTAGTATCAGAATGACCCAATTATCACGATTTTGGATTGTGGTGTGCTCGGGATTAAGCAAATCCATTTTTTTCAGAGTAATTCATAACTGTCCCCATCCTTAACAATCATTTTCATTAATAAACAAGCATCAATATCAATCCTCGAGCTATCGTTAATAACCTCAAGTCCATCTAGTTCACATCCTATGGTCACGACTATTTGAGTGATTAAGCCACCAAAAACTATTGTTTACGCTGGGGCTTTGCCAATTTTCACAAGGTGACAGATAAAATGATATTCTATGTCAATATGTGTCTCATAGACAATAATTTACTCTTTCTAACTACCCTTTCGCTATCTTCACGGCCGAAAATGGTATTACTCATTACTCATTGGAGATGGCCGAAAATTGAATTCTTTGGCAAGTGGCTCTGGCTCGGGAGGGGCTATATAGTTCTTTCCAATTTGCATTGTCCTTCAAAAAGGATTTACTATTAAATGTTTTAGGGAATCTCCTCTCTCCTTCTCGAGGCAAACTATAACACATGTTGAATTCCCCCAAAGTCCATTTATATTCCTTGTTAAACATGAGAAAACTAATTTTCCCTTAGCCTTCTCCCGTCAAAACATTAGCATCAACCGAACTTGAGAATTCAAGGGTTAACCTAGGGTAGGTGGGATATCGCAAATTCAACAAATCATCCCAACCTATTCTACTGATCATCCAATAAACATCATTTTTAATCCCTAGTGTTTCTAAGGCATGGCTATCTATATATCTTGTGTTAACAATCAAATCAAAATGAGATTTATGATCATTAACTGATACCGTAAGAGTTAGTATTACCTTCGTCGCTTCCCTTTGTCCTTGGCTTTTTCTTTTCTTTTGTCTTTGCCACCCTAGCTCGATCCATGACCTCGTTGAAGTCTCTTAAACATTTTGAAATTGAGAAAAATAGGGATTAAGAAAAGTCAAGTAAAGGGGGTTAGGAAATGAGAGAATGTGAGAAGAGAGGGAGGAGTGCAAGAGGGAAATGACCCTTCTCTTGAAGAAGGAAGAGGTTGCTTGAGGAGAGAGGAGGGAAGAGAAGGAAAGATCTTCTCTACAGGCTTCGGGTTGAAGTTTGGGGAAGGAGGTGAGGAAGGACTCTTGTTTTGAAGAAGGGGATGAAACCTAGGGTTTCTTTTGACTTTGGAGAGAAAGAAGAAGAAATTAAAGGCTTCGGAGAGGATTTCGGGAGCTTTATTACAGATTTAGGAGAAAGAAGAGAGATTGGAAGCAAGGGGCAGCGGCATGGGTAGAGATGGTGAGGCACAACCTCGAAAGTAGGGGTTTTAAAAACCCTGGCTCTGCACGACACAACTATGCTTGGGAGGCATAGCCGAGATCCATTTCAAGCGAGGCACGACCTGCCCATGTTGAATTCGGGAGGTTTCTAATTTTTTTAATTTAATTTAATTATTATTGTTTTAGAGAAAGGTTGGGCACGAACTTGCTTAGGAGGCATGGTCTGCCCGTGTTTGAATCAACATCATGGGTCAAGACCGTGCCTAGTAGGCATGGTTATTCCGTGTTGGACATGAGTGTTGTCGGTCCTCAGGGTATTGTCATGCTTGGCACGACCTAACCGTGTTCAGCTCAGGTCTTTGGGTGATCAGGCACGGCTGTCCCTCTAGCACGGCTCTGCCTCAAGCATGGCTGTGCCTCGAGCATGACCTGCCTTTGTTTTTCGCTGATCTCTTTCCATGTCATATGCCATGGCCAGATCGTGGATGTTCCTGACCTGTAATAAAGCAAAATAAAAACTAAAATTAAGATCAAAGAGAAAAAACTAAAATGAAAATGAAGAAATGACTCCTTGGAAGTGCTTATTTAAGGTCACGAGCTCGACCCTCATTTTGGCTCAACTTATAACCTTTGCCTTAAGGGGATTGCATTCCCCTCCTCCATGGCAAGATGTGTCTTGAGGCTCATGCTTCATCCTAGCTCGTGCCACAATGATATACTTGTCGCCTTTGGCCTTTATTTCATTCTTTTGACCAACCAAGCTTAGTGCTTCATCTGGTGGTTGTTCCTTGGGTGTGTTGTTTTTCTTTGGATCCACAACAGGTACTCTTGCCGAGCAATGAATTAGAGGCCTTAGAAAATTCAAATTCAATTTTATCTTCGCCTACCGCCCAGAAGAGATTATGATTTTTTACATCAATTACAGTTCCGGCGACAACAAGGAATGACCTTCCCAAGATAATAGGAATCTTAGAGTCTTCGTCCATCTCAAGGACTACTAAGTCGGTAGGCACTATAAAATTACCTAAGCTGTATTGGCACATCTTCTAGAATACCTAAAGGGTATACATAAGAATGGTCAACCAGTTGCAAAGCTATAGTAGTCAATTTGAGATCACCTAAACCAAGTTTCTTACAAATAGAATAAAGCATAAGACTTACACTTGTTCCTAAATGACAAAAAGCTTTACTTATCTTTGTTGTGCCGATGTTGCACGAAATAGAAAAGCTTCCTGGATCTTTAAAGGTAGATTCGCTATTTTAGCGACCCCCTAGTGCCGGCCCCACGGATATGGGGGGAGGTAAATGCAGGTGCAGGCGTTAAGCGCTTGGTGGGGTAAACCCCAGGTCATCAGTTCCTGAGAATCGACCCCTGGTCATTACACTCATGCGCCCATGGTCTGCGCTACGCCCTGGGGCAGCTTCTTGGATCTTTAAGCTTTAGAGGTAGCTTGTTCAGGATTAGTGCACTACACTCCTTTGTCAAAGATATGGTCTCAAAGTCCTCTTTCTTTCGTCGATGTGAGATGATATCTTTTATGAACTTGACAAACCTTAACATTTGGTGTAGAGCATCAAGGAGTAGTATATCACTGGAGAGCACGTTGATCTTCTCAAAGAATTTGTCAAATTCTTTTTTTTTCTTAGCTTTCACAAGTCTTTGGGGGAAGGTATTGGAGGTACATAGGTCCTCAGTGGAGGGTTGTGGCTAGATTCGTCTTTCTTCTCAGATTTCTTTTGAACATGATCATCGTCAAAGGAAATCTGAGTAGGTCCATCCATTTGGACTTGTTCGCTTTCTTTGTTCTCTTCAAGCTCATGAGGTTCAGCTAGGGCATTGCCACTTCTTAGGATAAGCGCTTTGCAAAGTTCAATGGAATTTGGGTTCGGTTGTCCTGGAAATCTCCTCGGAGTTAGCTACCTGTGCAAGTTGAGTTTCAAGCATTTTAGTGCGATCTTCCAGATTACTAACCGTACCTTTCAATTAATTAACATCCTTGCATGTCTAGGATAGCTTGGCCATAAAATTTTCCATCATCTTCTCCATTCTATCTAGCTGGGCTGAAGATTGTGCTTCCGCAGCTTTCTCGAAGTTTCTCTGCCCTCCTTGATCTATATTGTTCTAGAATGAGAAGTTGGGGTGATTTCTCTAACCCGGATTATGTCCCTAAATAGGAATTGTTCGGCCGTGGGTTGAAGTTGTTCACGGTATCAGCTTGTTCAATCTAAGCTAGTTGTGCTGTGATAGCTTCTAGTTGACATGTGTCCGTTGCATGCCCTGCGTCTCCACATACCTCACAAGATGCATTAGCAAGATTCACAGAATTTACATTAAACGTTTTAAACCTTTTAGCCAACGCGTTCATCTTAGCAAAAATCAAGTCAAGAGTATTTACATCACACTTACCGGCAGTTTTGACAGGGTTACCTTGTTCAGATAAGCACTGATGATGATTAAGGGCCACACTCTCAATGATCTCCTCGGCCTCATCCAACCCTTTGTTCATTAAAAGCTCTGTCGGCTGCAGAGTCTAAGGGCACCTTTGTTTGGTAGGAAATTTCATTGTAGAAGGTGTGGATGATGAGCCACTTCTGTAATCCATTATGTGGGCACTAGCGTAAAAGCCCTTGAATCTATCCTATGCTTCCAATAATGATTCTCTGTCTTTTTGCATCAATTGGTGATAAGATTTAACAAATGGACGATCCTACTTTGAGGGAACAACTTTTCGAGGAATTGTGCTCACATTGGTCCCAAGTAATGTTGTCTACCTGAAGAGACTTTAACTAGACTTTAGCTTTATCCCGCAATGAAAACGTGAATAGAAGCAATCTGACCGCATCTGCAGAAGCACCATTGTACTTCATAGTACCACAAATCTCCAGAAATATTTCTAAGTGTTGATTGGGATCCTTAGTAGGTCCTCTGTTGAACTGATTTTGTTGACCATTGAAATCACAACAGGCTTTAATTCAAAGTTATTCGGCTCAATCGTAGGTCTTGTGATGCTAGACCTTAATCCTCTAGTGCTTGGGGTAGCGTAATCTTTCAACAGTATGTTTGTCATGATTGTTACTTGAGAATGTTCTCTAGTTGTTTTTGCAAATTTTGTCTTTGATGGAATATCCTATCCATCTCAAAATCGACAGGAAGCAGATTTCTTGACACGTTAGATCTTCGCATAAAAAGAAACACACACTAATACCTGCAAACAGAGTTAATAGAAGAAAAGAAATGCAACAATAAAGAAGACGAGAAAGAAAATTCAGAATTTCAGAGAAAGAAAGAAAATGTAGAATTCCAGAAAAAGAGAGATTTAGATTAACCAAATTACTGTTCTAATCAATATTGAGTTTGACACATTTCCCGGTAATGGTGCCAAAAATTTGTGTACAAACCGCAAGTGTACGTTGTCATCAACAATAAAAGATATCGAATCCATAGGAACTGGAAAGTCAAGTACTAATCGAGCAAGTGAAGCAGATTATTTAGAAATCGAAGGTTGTGTGAATTTAAGAGAGAGAGAGAGAGAGAGAGAGAGAGAGATAGTTGAGAGAGCAAGCAAGAGGCTGTGAGCAAGCGAGTGGTCAAGGAAGAAGTTTAGATTGGGAAAATGATCCTAGGACTTTGGTTTCGCCATGATGATCGTTGACATCCTACGTATTGTTTACTATCCAATCTGTGTTTGTTCGTACGTAGGTGGACCTATCTCAAAATACCGATATATTAGTGTGCCTACCCAAATGTGACGCCTATTTTCGAGGCGATATTGCTAGTCTAACTGCTTTATCAGTGAGGCGCTTGTCATGTGAACCCCACGGTCCCCTAGCTGCCCTCATTTACTTCGTGACGCCGAATTGGGATAGACCCATTAAGATCTGTGATAGTAAATGGTGCGCTTGCCGGGAAGATCGCCATCCCTTCATGATATACCGACCTACTTTTGTGACCGACTCTCCACGTCTCAGACATTTATGGGTCATAAAGTTGGGTTCACCTTTTGGTCCTTCTCTGCGTTCCGTGAGATATGAAAGTGCATGTTAGTGTTACAGTCGTGTATGCACAATAAAGCCAAGTCATGGAATAAACATGTCATGCAATAGAGAAAAATAAATACTTGAATTTATCGTCAACAATTACATCAGATTACTTCCTAATCCTAGAATCGGGAAAAATACTCCAGAGTTACATTTGAGGGACATTAAATCTAAGAAATTACAACTCAAAATAGAAAGTAGAGGACAAAGCTTAGCGGGATGGTTGCCGGTCTTCGAAAGGAACTCTAATCTCCAATTGTTGGATGGATCGTCGCGGCGACTCTTGGAATGACTACTCGGTTTCCTAGAATAGGGAAAACCCTCCTCGAGTTAAGAGGTTTTTTGGCCTTTTATAGTCCTACCGACCATTTTGACTGATGAGAAACTTGAAACTGTCGATGAGATATCTAGGCGACACGGCCATGCCTTGGAGGCATGGCCGATGCGTGTTGTACTCGAGCGTTGAAGCGAGGGCCAAACACGACCGGGGCTTGTTCGGTTCGGTTGTTGAATTGGGGCCAGACATGTCCGTGCCTCACAGGCACGACCTGGATGTGTTTGGCGGGTATTAGTAGCTCGACCGTGCTCGGGAGGCACGGTCGGGGTGTGTCAGACTCAGTGATGAATCTAGTCGGACACGGAGTGTTCTGCTGGCGGACGAGGTACGACCGTGTCGTGTTGAGTTCGCTACAGGGCTGAATGAGGCATGACCGTGCCGGGGGCAGCACCCCGGAGCGTGTCAAGTGATGTAAATTCCATTTTCGCTCCGTTCTTCATTTAACTTTGTTCGAACGAATACACCTGTGTCATGGTACACAGCCAGAGCGTGTTCCTTGTTGTAGCTTCTTGTTCAGACTTATTTTTTTTCTTCAAAGGCGCATCATATCAATAAAAATAAGCAAAAAATAGTTCTCCAAACCAACAGAGTAAACGACTAAAATAAATAAAAAGGAAGATGTAAGAATGTAAAATATGATCATGAAATGCCACAAAATTTATGCTAAATAATATTAAAAATCACGCAAGAAACACACACATCAGTGGCATAAAAGAAGAAAATCTTGCAACATGGAGACAAAGTTGATGATAACTAATATGGACTTGACACCTTATAATGCAGAAAAATAAGTCACATGGATACACAAAATAACTACAATGGTGAAGCTAATGGTGGCTTAGAAGTTATATCATGTCAAAATTGCTCTTTGTTTTCTCTAAGTATAAATGGTGTATCCATTATCTTATTAATTAATATAAATGATAACACAATTCCTTTTAGCGTGCGGAGTTGAAGCTCTATAGTATAATTTATCAATTACTTTATTAGTTATTATAATTTAATTCATCATGATTTCTCAAAAGGAAATTAACAACTAGATATACAACTATAATATAACAGGACAAGTAATATGTGAGAAATTTGTATAGCAACAAGATTAAGGGACCTAAAGAGGGTTGTTACACAGGTTATAATAGTTGCTGCCCAAAATGTTGCCCTAAAATAGGTCGTAATGTAAAAAACCAAAATTTATCAAAAGTACCTCCAATCAAGCCAACTGTCATCCAAAAGGGTGTAAAAGTCAGGAACCATCTTCAAATTCTCGTCGGCACCTTTGGAGGAGAGGAGGAGAAAGTCATTGCAATCATCAACTTAATCCAATAAATATGGATTGTGATCCAACTAATGAAAAACCTTAAGTGGTGGCAAAGTTGTTGGACAAACTTCAACAATAGGGACATGGATTCCTACAACGATTAGCAATAAAGATGGGGGCTACAACTGTGGCGTTGACAATTTGAGAGATGTGTGCATGTCATGACAACAACAACAAAGGTTGCCACATCAAGCAACAACAGTTTAGTTTTTTTGGCGAGGGACGGTTAGATATTAAGATGATATACAGGAGTATACAAGTCTTTAAGTGTGTACTCAGATTTGATACTTACATATGAGTAACCCCAAAAGCCTCATTTTGTACATTTTGATATATGATATATAACTTTTACTTATAAAAAAAAACATTGTAGTGTTGGCTGAGAAAAGAACAACGAGCATAGTGTTGTTGCTTGAAGTCTAGAACATTGTATGCTAGCCGAGGGAGAGATTGAGAGGGAAAAAAAATGAAGAGGGAGGAGATGGAGACTTTGGCGCATTCAACTTCGGGTGACAACGATTGTGCGGTGATGCTTAGGGGTGAGTATTCGGTTAAAACTGAACAGAATTAACTAAACCAAACCAGTTTTTTTCGAATAACCGAATTGATCGAATTTTTTAATAAAAACTGAATAAACTTAACCGAAAAAAATATCAGTTAATTTAAAATTGCATTAATCGAATTTTTCTAATTATGGTCTAAAAATTTGGTTCGGTTTAACAAAATTTAGGTTCGATTTAAAAATTAAGGCCTAAAAATTCTGTTTATTTGGTCTATTCAGTTTAATCGAATAAGAAATTTTAAAATTGAACAAGAACCAAATTAACCAATCTTTTTTTAAAAAAAAATGAAATTCTGAATAAACCGAACCAAATTTTAAAAATCAATCAGTCAGTTTGTTCGGTTTAACCGGACTTTTGCTCACCCTTAGTGATGGTAGGAGGCTGTGACAGGGTGGGCAAGGCAGTGTCTTTTTCCATTTGCAATGAAGAAAGAAAAAAAAACTAAAAAAATAAGAAGTGCATGGAGAGGGAAGAAGGAGATTAGGTTTTATTTGACATTTTGCAAATTAGTCCATTAGTTTTACAAATTTACAATTTGTCCCTAAAAATTATTATTGTAACAGAGGGTGGATTGAAAAATGTTTTTTATATGTCAAAAGCAGTTGAGATTAAAAATTATATTGCTTATTTTAGAATGAAGTGAAATAAAACTAATCTGTTAGAAATAAACCTATATATCTTTGTTAAAAGTCAATGGCAACTTGCTTCATCTATAATGTTGTGTTATTGTATAACGTACTGTATCATTTTACATATTATACGATCTCAAAACTGTTCTTAAGAAAGCAGAATAATCTTTTAACATATTTTATGATTTTATGATTCACAATCTTAAAAGTCATAATATGATACAATACAATATCAATCTTGGTGCTTGAAATGGAAGTCAACAACTGTCACTTCATGGAGGTTATTTTAAAATTTTGATAGTAAAGCCCATAAAATTATGCTAACCACATCTATGACAATCTCTCTGAGAAACATAGCTAGCACACAACATTCGCTTATTACTTAAAATGGATGTGATTCATTCTTAGTTGGTACTGGTAGAAGGATGGTTTTATCTCATGAAGAATTATATTGTCTCCTCAATTACAAATATGGAGTTTTTAAGATACTGTTGATTGTTCGAATGATAAATTTGTTCAATATTTTACTTTTCCCTATAAAAGTAGTAGCTGTTAGATTGTAGGATACATAGAATGTTAAATTTTCTTTTCAATCTTCAATAGAGTTGTAGAAATATTTATGTTTTCCTCAGATCCTTGCTAGTTTGGTGTTGAAACTTAATTTTTTTTTTTTTTTTTTTTTTTTTCTGTTTTTTGCTACATTGTCTACTAACCATCCAAAGGGATTTGTAATTTGAACACTTAGTGGCTTCTATTAAGACTATCAAATTAAGGTACACTTAGGACTAGTTTTTTATTTGTTGCTGATAGCACAAGGTAACAAATATGATATTTATCAGTTTGCACTTTTATAGTTGGGAAGGCATTTGCTGCTGCAACATCTATAGTATTTGGTGGTGCAACATTCCTGTTTATATATGTCGCTTATAAGCTGGAGTTGCACACTGTAAGTTGCCATTCAGATTTTTAGTTAACTACTCCATTTTGAAATATTTATTAGTTCTTAAGACATTTCTACTAGTCAACCATTAAATGTGCTTGCCGATTGCTATTTCAATCACACTTGGGATGAATGTTATATTTCTCATCATATGTTACTTGTTTGTGAAAAATTATATTTCTACTAGTCAACCATTAATTCTTGACATTTTTGATATGTTGTTTTTCTCCAGAGGAGGATAGATAGTATGAGAATATGATTTGATTAATGGCCTGTTTACCTTGGACGGATCAGGGAAAGCATGAATCGCACGAGACTCGAGACACTTTCCTCCATTTAGTTGATGCAAAGTTAGGGAAAAGAGGGATTCAAAATCCATCTACGGATCAACTTTAATCATTTTTTTCTTCCACCTGAAATTTGGTAAAATTTCTATTCTTTCCTCCCAAGAAAAACTCGTTGGCATCTGCTGCGAGCCAACAGTGAGCCGACGAGCTTGCAGCAAGCTTGCAGCTGCCAGACGGCTTAACCATGACTTTGCTACCTTGGACTAGCCACGAGCTCATGGCCTATCCATCCTCTACGGTAATGAGAGTATAAGGGAACGAGAATGACGAAACTTCAAGTAGATGAAATAACATTTCATATAGATAAAAATAATGAATATGAAAAGTAGAACTGAACAACTTTTATTCTAGCTTTTTTTCCAAGAAAAACATCTTCAAATGGGAAAGAGCATATAATTGTTATGATACTTGATACAAGTGAGATGCAATGAATCTCACTTCAATAAGAGGAAAAATTGTTATTCATGTAAAAATCAAAATAATGCCTCTTTTTTACATAATCATCCCTTTTTTTATTTATCATCTAAAAAAGGGTGCCCCATGTTGTTTTACTTTATTGTCTTTCTAAACTCGCTACAATTTTGCAAGCCCACCTAAACAAATTAGATTGACCATCCAATAGGTATTATATCCGCGTCTAAGAAAACTTGGTTAAAATTGCTATATAATTTGTATTTTCTAAAAAATAGAAATATATATTTTATTAAAAAATAATAGAAAGCAAAGTGGTATATTGTATTATAATTTTTTTTTAAAAATGTTACATAAATTATAAATTAAAGTATTTAAATTTATTAGAAATATAATTTTTATGAGAAATTATAAATTTAAAAATTGTCAATAATAAATAGCTATATGTTCATTTTCTTTCAAATTTTGAAACTGAATATATAGATGCACTTGAGAAGATCTTTGGAGTCCATTTATGTTTTCAGAATGATCAAATGACTCAAAATGGCATATAGCAGTTTTGGCCAAAACTGATACATAGTTATTTTTTATCCATATAGTAGTTTTGATTTAAATTGCTACATGACAATTTTTTTGCATAACTTTAATGTACATGTATAGATCTACTTTTGAAGGCTATAGGAGTTCATCAATCTTACAAAGTGATTACACAATTTAAAAATAACCTTGCAGGAGTTATGGTCTAAAACTACTGTACGATCAGTTTTTGCTTAAATGTTGAATTTAAATATATAGATGCATTATAAGAGGTCATTGGAGTACATTCATGATTTTCAAAATGACCCAACAACTTAAAATGATCATGTCACAATTTTGGCCAAAATTATTACATGGTAATTTTCTATTGAAAATTTGGATCTGCATAGAATAGACCTGTCTTGAAATTGTGATTGGGTTTGAACTGTAACCTGCCCATCTCTAGATGGGTTGGTAAAGGTTTGTGCTCAAAGTGAACATTGAACTAATCATAGGTTTATAACTGTTTCATAAGTATCTTAAAAAAAATCTTATTTTTTTAACAAGTTAGGTTTTTTCAATGAGAAGCTCTCATTTAATAATATAACATTTTAATATTTCAATGGTGTGATTTAATATAAATTAACCTATTTATTTTTAATTTTTTAATGTCGGATTATTCCACCTTTTATTGAAGTTGATTTTTCAATCTATTTGCCTTGAATTTTTTAATGTGAGACCATTCCACCTTTAACTCATTGAATTTATTAATCCCATTTAACTCGCTTAATAGATGACTCTCCTTGTATATATATATATAGTGAAAACTAACATCGAACATATAATTTTTTTTATAGGAATTAGTGGACTAGTGGCCTTAAATTCCCTTATACTCTAAGGGAAAATATAGGCAACTTAAATTTAAGTTTTTTTTTTATTTTTTTTTATTTTTTTTTATTTTTCCACATTTATAAATTTATAAATATATTTTTTAAATAAAATATAAATAATAATCTTGAACTATCACGAAATGTGAATTGAATCGTAATTGGTGCTTCGAACTGTGAAAGTTAAGGGTCCATTTTTTTTTAAACATAGAATTAGCGATTCTGGACTTTGGTCAGGTTACTTTGGAAGACCATTGAAGTTCAACCATGTTTTAAAAAATGTCCAAATGATTTTGAAAATAGTAATTTTGACTATCTATGTGAAGGAGAGCCTTGACACAATAGTAAAGTTACTACCATGTGACTTGGAGGTCACGGGTTCGTCGTGAAAACAATCTCTTGCAATGTAGGGTAAGAATGCTTACAATATATCCAATATACTCCGACCCTTCCCGAGACCATGCATTGGCGGGAGCTTCGTGCGCCTAGTTACCCTTTAATTTTGACTATATATCTAACCGTTTTGACCCAAACTGTTAAATAATCAAAGCTGGTAGTTCTATATAACATATTTTTGTTATTGCTAACTCATTTGGTTTTTTTAAGAGCATGGTTGAACTTCAATGGATTCATTCAAATTCAAATATTTAACAAAAAATGACCATGTAAAGTTTGGACCAAAATTATTCCAACATGACTATTTTTATAATTTTTTAAAGTTACAAAAAATAAAAATATATTATTTTTACTAATTTCAAATTTGTAATTCATGTAAGATTAAATATATATTTTTTTAAAAATTTACAATTTAAGCAGTGGTGTTGACCAGAGATATATGAGTTTGTATAGGTGCATATGTCAAACTGATTGAATGACCAATTTGTCAGACGAAGGTGCAAAAGACTTTGAAGGACAAATTTGGCATAAAGCATCAGCTGAGCACCCTTTTGATGATAAATAAAGGAAGATCACTTCTTTAATGATCTGTAAAAAATGAGCACCTCAATAATTTTGTAAAAAAGAGGTTTTGTTTCTATTTTTGCCCTTCTTATTCCTCTTCTAACACAATAACCTGATGAAGCTTTATTATTATTTAACTAGTTCTCAAGTTCAATTAGTTAACCATGGGAGGTGTCACAGTTAAGTTTACGGTGCTAATTCACCTAATTGGCATGCTCAAAGTATAACAGCAGCATGTAATAAATCATAAAACTCAGAATGAGAGAAATTATGCATATTAGTTGTGGGATTTTTGGTAGTTTGGCCAATTTAGCTCACTGAACTTGTCATTGAGGATTTTTAATCAATTCGCTAACTTTTGATTTATATATATATATATATATACACTTCATTAAGTATTTCTAGTAGCATTAATCTTTGTTCAGCTTCATTTTAACTTTATTTGTTTCTCTATTAAAGTGCATATTCACAAGAAGAAAATATTATAAGCTGTATTCTCTTTTCAGACCGATGATATAAGGATAAAAGTGAGGGAGTTGATCCAGCCTGGTGCTGAAACATTAATGGAGCAAATGGGTCCATTTCGTGCTTGGGTATGCTGATAGGTTTACTTTTCTAAATAGTCCTTCTTTTAGTGAATAATAAAATGATACAATTTATCTGTGATTCAGAATTTGTAGTTTCCTGATATCCTGAAAATTCCTAAAGCTTGTAATTTGTTAAATTTGTGTGAAAAATGTGTTTCTTGTATTGCAATTTTCATTTCTACTTGAAACAATACTAATTAATTTTCTTGAACTTTTGGTTGATTTTATACCACATTAAGGGAACCATGCATAAAACCAACCTGAACAAGTTTTTGTTTGGTTAAGTCATTAAGATTAGTCTTTTTGCATTTTTAATTGTTTTCCTTGATTTTTTTTTTCAATTTTAATATTTTCCCTTTATTTTTCGCGCACATTTTTTTCTTTTGCACTTACATTTTCTCTTTTACCCATTTACTTATTCATCTCTAACCTTACTATATGGTAAGTTGGTACAGAATGATTTTTAAGGAAAGAGAACTATAATCTCTTTTGTCATATATTGTTTGTTTAGCATTGCCACAGCAAAACCATTCTTGTTTAATGGACTTTACATGCCAAGCATAATGATTTTTATTTGAATTGATTTGAGATAGAACCATAGTATTTATAAAGTGCGATATTAAAAGTTGTACATGCTTATGCTCCTTAAAGAAGTTTGATTATTTATATGAACCGTTGGAAATTTTTTATGTAATTATTTGAAAATTAGAAATTTTATAGTTAAATATATGTATTTTGGTTTCAGGTCATAGGAAATTTTGTATCTTTTACAACCTATAATATTCAAAAAATACTAGAAAATATTGAATATAAGATTTAAATTTTATGTGAAGTTAATTATGAATATGAAGTAGATAACATGTTGGACAAGTTTTCGATGCCAATCAATGCCACCCGATATGGGTGGTTTCTACCCTTCCAACTTGGGACCAATACTAAGATCCAATTGGCACGCTTGTGCCAGCCATTTCGTAAGGGATTCTCATGGTCAGCCATAAATTTTCTTGCGTGCTTGCGACCGACAAGGACTAAGACTAAGATAAAGGATCACTCAATTTCTTATGTCAATCATGCGAGAGGAGGCCAAGAGGTTATAGAAGCTCTAAATTTTACTAGAAGTAGTAGCTAGTGTCAGCAAGTGGCAACTTGTTGACAACGAGAAGCAATGAGTGGCAACTGGTGTGAGACTCTTTGGCTTAGGAGAATTAGTGCACGAACATATAATGGATTTATTATTGGGTGACAGCTATAGTAGGTGGCAGTGTTTCTTGAAGGTCCCGACCAAATTGAGATCGCTACATTGCGGGAGGGAATTAGAAGTCAAAATCATGAAATAATTGATATATAAAACATATAAGTATCATCTGAGTTTTATTATAATTATAACAAATTATATATATATATATATACATATATATGAAAATATTAGCTTGCACACCTTTATGTGCGCGAACCGTGGGCGACAACTGAGGTGGAGAGCTAACGCATCGCTCAATCAAAATTTTTATTTTTTTTTCTCTTTTCTGCATGCAGACAGAGCTGTTCTTCGAAGAACAACTCTGCATGGGAGCTGTTCTTCAAAGAACAGCTCTGCATGCAATAACAGCTCTTTCTGCATGCAGGAGAGAAAAACAAATAAAAAATTTGATTGAGCGATGCGTTGGCTTTCCATGTTGAACATCGCGCACGATCGTGCACACTAAAATTTCTCTCTCTCTCTATATATATTATTATCTGTTATATTAATAATATATAGTTGTAACTGTTTTAATTGTTGACAGTGTTATAATATTATTTTATTACTATAACTGTTAATATTAACATAACAGAGTTATAATTATTATGGCAGTTTATATATAGTTATAACTGTTATATATAGTTTATACATATATAAGTTTAATAGTTTATATATTATAACAGTTTATATATGATTTACTGATTATATATTATTAAGTAATTAATTAATTAGGCATAACTAATTAATATCTTAATGATGTGCAAATTTATTTTTCTTCTTTTTGTTATTTTTTACTGTATGATGCTGCTCTGTGTGAAATAAAGAAAGTTAGGTATATTAAAGTGAAATATGTAATTAGAGTTGGAATTAATTATATACAACCTATTTACAATTATACTTTCAATTTTATTAGAACCATGATTAAACATACTTAAAATTAATTTTAAATTTAAGAAAACAACCTCTAAAATATTCATAATTTTAGAAATTTAATTTTAAAATCCTAAAAAATATTTTAAAATTTTAGAATAGTTTTCATGATTTCAAAAATAATTCTAGATTTTTTAATCCATGTCAAAAATTGATTATAAATTTAATATATTTTGAAAATAAATATATATTTCCCAAAATATACCTTTAAATGTTTTAAATAACTATTTTAAAAAATTAGGAATTTTTAAATAGTATTCATAATGTAACTTGAAACCTTTAAATATAAAATGATCCTTGAACTCTTCAAAAAATTTTAGGGTTAGTTTAGAAAAATAATTAAATAAAATTGATAATTATTTCATTTTTGAAAATGAGTTGTTTTAAAATTTGACTTCGTACCTTTAAAAATTAATTATATATTTTTAATAATTTAAAATAATTTTGAATATTCAAACATTTATGTATAATGAGTCTACAGAAATAACGATATGGTGGTGTCATGACAGGGTGATAATTTTAATAAAATTATAAATTATAAATTTTATATTCATTTATACATTGTCTTATCTCATATTGATATCCGCAGTGATACTTGCGATACTCGAAGTTTCATTAATTTAATAGTTCAAAATTTTGAGTAATATTTTTGTAAGAAAATATTTATGTTGTGTCTATTTTTGTTAAAGAAGGGGAACATTGGTGCAATGGTAAAGTTGTTGCCATGTAACCTAGAGGTCATGAGTTTGAGTCTCAAAAATAGCCTCTTGGAAAGTAGGATAAGGCTGCGTACAATAAATTCTTCTCGGGACCTCGTATTGGCGAGAGTTTCGTGCACCGGGCTACCTTTTGTATTTTTGTTAAAACTAATATCCTTCTTTTCTTGTGATTTTTTATGAATAAGATAATATTTCTTATGTTAATTTTAATGTTATAAATTGTGAATATTTAGTGTATTTATTTATTGTGAGTATTTTATCTTTTTTTGAACTCTAACTTTTTTAATGATGCATAGGTAAATAAATGATGTAAAAATAACTTTCTTATCATCCAACTTAGAGACACATATTGACTAGTCCTATGTTCACTAGGGTACTGATTTCATTGTCTGTGTGGTTACATTGCAATATAATCTAACACAACACTGGGGTTGTGACATTAAAGAATTTCTTGTGTAATATAAGAACATATGCCGAATACAATTTTAAGTATAAATAACAATAACATTAAGATTTTAATAGATAAGCCTCCAGGGAATTCGCATATGATAAATTTGAAGGTTGTGTTGAAAATATCTCAAACGACCAAGAATTTCTATTGTATTCTTTGTGCTTCTTCAGTAGAATATGAATACTAGCGACATATGCGATATAATGGTGATATAGTTGGTGCTAGTACAAGTGACTTAATTGTTGCACTAACATTGAGAAGTGTAAGTCTTTGTGTTACCTCATCATGAGGTGGTACTGGGCGCCCCCCTCCCCCTCTTCCCCTTTATGGGGTGAAAACATGCATTCGATATCATGGTTTAAAATTCCATTCCGTTCCGAGCGAATCAAATGCAATTTGTCATTCTGTCCCGGGGCAATACCACGGACTCAAGGAGGCCGCTGCGATCCCACGGCAAACTTTGTGGGATTTTCGGAAGCCGCTGCAATCTTGTGAGGTCGTGAAGGTTGTCATGGGGTCGTGACGAAGATGCTTGCGACCTCAGTGGGGTTGCAGAGGTCATCATGACCACCGTAGGTCGCATCGGGGATGCCCATGACTTTTGCGGGTTACGGTGGGGATGCCTACAATCTTTGCTGGTCATGGCGGGGACGCTCGTGACCTTCGCGGTTCACTGTGGCGACGTTCGCGGGTGCGCCGTAGGTATGCAGAAAACTTAGGTGTATAATTAAACTTAAAATTAATAATTTCAATCAACTTCTAGTTATAATTTATAAGATAATTTAAAAAGACTTAATCAAATCCTAATAAAACTATCCTATTAATTATATATATATATATATATATTATTTTAATTTCAAAAATATATAATAGTTTTTTTTATTTACCATATAAAGACGTAGTGATGCCATGTTTTTTTTAATATTTAGATTAAAATTTTATTTTTAATTAATATATCTTATATTTAAAAATAAAGAAACCATACTTGTACGATCCAATACAATATTGAAACTGTATAATTCTGATCATAAATCAAACTCCGATACAACTCACGATTAAACCATGGTTAATATTGTTGATATTGATCTAATGACATTCCCAAACCAAGCTAGCAAAATATTGATGGTGCTTACACAAGGGAGGAGAAGAAATTGATTGACCAAAATATTGTAATTTTTATTTTAATTGAATTCCATTGAATGCAACAAACAATACATACTAGCATTTATGGTGTCTAACCTCTATAAGTTATGAAATTGTTGATTCATACCTAGATAAACATGTGGAGGAGATAAGCCCTTCATATAAGTAGCAGTGTGACCTATATGGGGTTATGATAATGTGCCATAGCTGGACAAGATCTACACAAATGTGCATTATCACTTTTCTATTATATTACAATAGAAGTACGATAATTTACAAATATGTTGATGCAATTGTGGAATATTATATGTATCTTATATATATCACTTATGGATGGTGTCGCTTAAAAGATATCTGAAGAACAAGTAGTCACATCACAAACAATGGTGCCAAATTTACGAGATTTGAAGAGCTGATGGAGTAAAAACATCCAACATTGTTATAGATACCATGCACAACACACTATATCGATTTAAAGATGGTGAATTTTAATAAACTCGATATAGTAAGAAGGTAGTGAAAAAGTGCAATTGTTACAAAATTTCTTTATATTATCATTGGGTTTATTTATTAATGAGGAAATTTATTGATGGGAGATTAAGACCGGGAGTAACTAGATTTGAAACTCATTTTCTTGTGTTAAAGTCATTCTACTAGAAATAAGTTAGATTGAATGTCATGTTCACTTTTGACGATTAGGAAATCTCGCAATACTCTAGCACCATTGAAAGTTAGCATCATCACTTTTGAGGATTAGGAAATCCGTCATGTTCACTATTGACGCTAACCAAATGGCTCATGGTTAGGATCAATGGGCAACAAGAAATGAATCATATGATGTTACTTCTAGCCCCCTTTTATATGCTTCAGATTAGGTGCCCACCCAATGAAAAACTGCACATGGTTAAGTCATATACTTCGATCTAAACTTAACAACTAACTTGATCAGACATGTCTCCTTTTCTTACTTAGTGCAGCTTATGCAGAGATTAAACCACGTTCATCTGTTAGTTTCCAGATCATGGATGAGTTAGCATCTCAATGGTTCAAGGGATAGTACAAAAAATTGCCTCAGTTTGGGCTATTTCGACACATGTAATACATTTTTTTGCCATTCCAATTAAGTTTTGATTAGCTAATTAAATTTGTCGCGTCTTCAGACTAGTTTAATATTTTCCAACAGCACTCATTAGCAACATGCACTTAGCATTTTTTTGTGTACATAAATTGTTTGCTAATCTATTCCTAGTCATCTTATGCCTGATTGTGAGCACTACAAATCAACTGACATACATTGCTTGTCCATTGAACCTGAATCTTGACTGGATTCAAACTCCCTAAACACTTTGCTTTACTGCCTCCGCTCCTTTTTTATACCTCTACTTCCACCAAAATGAATCTACCTCGACCCAGATGCTCCTAACCTAGATCTTTTATTCTAAGGTGCTCTCGTTCGATAGGACCAAAACCTATTGTGCACAATCACATTTCTTATCGAGAACCCAGACATTGAAGTAGGGAATTCAATTGGGATTATTTTACCCCAAGTCTTCAATCATAACTGAGGCCAAGCTCGTGAGGATCGGTGCTGGATATTGCATATCAAGGTTATCTACTCTATACTTTCTTCAAGACTAACAAAGCTTAAATTTGTGAATGTTGGCTCCGACTCCCTTTTCATCCCCTCCTAATCCACTTGTTGGTATTGAGGTGAATATATCAAGTGTCTTTTGCTAGGGTTCGAAGACTCCATATTAGGCTGACTTTGATGAGAAGTTTGTAATATAGATGTTGCTAATATCTATTGATCCAATGTGATCCGACCCTTCCTTGGGACCTGCACTGGGTGGGAGCTTCGTGCACCAGGCTACCGTTTACAATATGTTATAATATGATCTAAAGATCATGAGTCCTTTTCGTTTTTTGGATTCTTGGAGGAAATTTCTAGTAGGCTAACTATTGTTGATTGAACTTCAGGTTATCATGAACAAAATTATGTTGGTAGGAGATGGTTAATTAATCGGCGAAGCATTCTATTAAATAGAAAAAATAATAGGGGAGGCGTAAGAGTGGGAAATTGGGAAAATATGGTTGTTTACTGCACATCCTGAACACGACAGAGATAAAAGAACAGAAGAACTTGCTGAGGGCAGATGCTGAGTCTAAAAGAATGATGATTCAAAATTTTCAAAAGCATTACTGTTCTTCCCATTCCTTCAGTCAAGTAAACACCATAATGGGTTTTTCTTCTTCTTGCTTCTCTCCCGTCCATATTTCCCCTTTCTTATGACTCCAACCATTGATGTAAAGAAAAGGCTCAGTGCTAAAAAATGAGTAATGAAGCTATCAAATATTTCATTTAACATAATTACAATCTTTCTAAACAAAATTAGTGCACCCTTAAATTATTTTCAATGACGAAATTAGATTCTTTTAATTCTAAACAATTGTGCATACGATTTGTGGTTTACTAAGATCCAGACATTGATGGACATCTAATTCCTTTCTGTATTTATCTGAATTGAACTAGTGGCTCAATTTCGTTTTCTATTAATGTTCCATCTCTTTAGTCAAGCTTTAATGCTAATCATTCTGTCAGAAGTACTGTTGCAAAATTCGGCCTCACTGTGACTAAGCATGGCGATGCATCCTCATTTGTTCTTAGCATGCATGGAGAATGTAGCTATTTAATAGTAGGGTATACTAAATGTTTAGTCTTGATTAGTATTTTTAGTTTTTAATTAGATATTTGTAATGAAGCCATATTAATATTCCTAATGTATATTATTGCATTTACTCTTAGTGCTTAATTACATGGGTAATAGCACAATTATTTTTCATGAGATACTTTATTAGTGCATGGATGCTCCATTGGCTTACCTCAAGCTCTCTGGCCCTCGCTGTTATATCTTTATCTTTGATGCTGAATTAGTTCTTAATGGAAATTCCAGGTCGCTAACACGTCAAGAAAATGGCATCATGAATCAGATGGCGGTGCGAAGGAGAAGACTATTGTTAAAGAGCTATCTAAGACGTTCCGAGCACGAACACCCAACTGATGTATATTACTCTCGGCTGCTTTTTGAATGAGTATCTTACCTGACCACTTATTTTGGGAGTCCTTAAATAGTGTCACATGGGTATTTTACACTAAACTCAGAATAAAAATTGTGTAATGTGGTTTAGAACTCTTGGGCTTGGCGTTTCATTGCTGTTTGCGATTTCAATTCTGAATTCTTACTGAAATTTTTTATCTTGTTCAAAACCTTCAACTCTTACACCTACAACTGTAACACTATATTTGGTCATTTGGTGTGATAGAATGAAATAAAATGAGAATGGATTTATGCTCTATATGACTCCTTCAATTTGGGCAATTCAATTTAAGAATGATTTTAGGAATGCCTACTTCAACAACTTAATGGAATGAAACATTTTACATAATACTATCAAGTAATTTAAATCTAAAATCTACATTGATTTGTCAAGGGAACTAATTGAGTTAGGTTAGTTAATTATGGAAGAACAAGCTAGGCAAGTGGAAAAGATGATAGATTGAGACAAATCGAATGAATTAAATTAGATCAGACTAACAGAAAAAAAAAATTAAATGAATTGGGCATAGCTGTAGACTAAATGTTAACTATATGGGTTTGGATGTATTGGGTAGATCAAAGAGGTCGAATAGGTTGCACAAATTGAGTGAGGCTTTTAGGCCAAACTCAATGGGTTAAACTAATCAGGCAATTTATAAGGATCAAGTATACCAGCAGAATAATATGGCCGAAACAAACAAGTTGGACTATAATAGTCGAGCGAGTCAAATGAAGTAGGTGGATTGAATGAAACGAGCTAGACAAGTCATGGGGGTTGGACACAGAGCACGTTGAAATACATTTGTTGAACAAAACGCCGAATAGAAAAATTGTTGGGATACTTTGGAGTTTGAGGGGGAGAGGGGGTGAATGACTCTATTCGCTTCGCTTCGATGATGATGATTGTAGTAAAAAAACTCGAAGTAACACTAATACTAGAATTTACTTGATATTCACCTTAAGAAAAAGTGACTAATCAAAGGATCCATACTCGAGTACACTCTCCACTATGAAAAAACCTTCTTTTCGGAAACACTCCGGAGGTGGAGAAACCTTGTACAAAACTCACACAAGCATACAATTCAAAATAAGAAGTAAATGTACAAAAATATAAATGAAAACCTCTTCTTTCTTGATCTCTTGTAACTTGTGAATACCTCTTGTAAGCTTGGAAATGCAGCAGCATTTCAACCTTAAGCTCTCAAGATCCGGTGGTGAGAATCGTTGAAGAAGTGAAGAGGAAGAAGTATCTATGGCGTTGCGACATTCACGTCTTTTAAACCTGCAGAGTCATAACGGTCATAATCCAATTGATCAGCTGATTGGCAGCTGGATTGATCAGCTGGCTTCTGTGCTCTTGCGAAGTCCACGGAATCGATTAACCAATCGATTCCATCTTATCATATCATTGGGGGAGAACCTTCCCCAATCGATCAACTGATCGATTGGGAGAACGTTGGATCTATCAGCTGATCAATCTATCAGCCTTTTGTTCCCTCGCGATATCACGAAAATGGTTGCCAATCGATTGGGCTTAGCTCAATCGATCGATTGACCCATTTTTACTTACCTCATTCAAGTCTAGATTTTCCCCGTCCAACATCCGGTCAACCGTGACCTGTTAGAATTCTTACTTGCCTAGCATCCGGTCAACCTTGACCTGCTAGGACTTCGTCACCAAGTGTTCAGTCAGTTCTTTGACCCACTTGGACCTTTCTTTACATGCTAAGTGTCAGGCAACTTTGACCCACTTAGACTTACCGTCTCGTGCTAAGTGTTTTGTCCTCCATGACCCACCTAGACTTCCCAATGCCTAGTTTCACTCACCAGGACTTTTTCCATTGTCTAGCTTCCCTCACTAGGACTTTCACCTAGCTTCATTCACCAAGATTTCCAACTACCGGCTTTACTTAACAGGATTTTCACTAGGCTTCACTCACCTGAATTTTTCATCACCTGACTTCACTCACTTGGTTTTTTCACTACTTAATTTCACTCACTAAGACTTTCACCAAACTTTACTCACCTAGATTTTCTAGCTGCCTAGATTCACTTACTAGGGCTTTTAATCTGTTTGACTTCACTCACTAGGACTTCTCATATCAATTGTCTGGTCAAACATTGACCTACTTGGATTTTTCTCTTCGTTGCCTAACCTCCAGTTAGGACTTTCCCGATCAAGTATCCGATCAACCTTGACATACTTGACTTCTAGTCGACAATCTCCCAAATGGACAATTGCACATGCAATCTCCATCTATTGTCAAGCATCAAAACTCAAGTTTGAGTCAACTCAGGTTTAGTCAAACGAGTCAATTTGACCCAGGGACAATTGCACAACAATCTCCCCATATATTATTGTCAAACACTAAAATTCAAACATCATGACTCAAGCTTGAGCCAACTCAAGCTTAGTCAACCTGGTCAACTTTGACTCATGGGAAATTGCACCAACAATCTACCCATTTTTGAAATTTGACAATACGTCTAAGTTAGACTCACTCTCTCCTTTTAAACATGGAGAAATATCAATAACTTAGACCATACACATTCTGCTCTTTTGACACACATCAAAAACTCACCCTAGAGTCTTTATGGTCAAAGGTACTCAAAGAAAGTCTCATACCTTTCATTGTATCATAATGCTTAAGGATGAGCATTAACTCACAATGGGGATTGTCTATCTTCTATTATCTCCCAAAAGCTCAACTTTAAGCATTCATGAATGAAAAAATTTAATTCATGCTTTTAAGGAGTAGCTCCCTCTCAAAATATGCTTCAAACTTCTGTCATTGCATCAACAATGACTTGGAGTTCTAAAACTTTAAGAAACCTAAATTTTGATGTTTTGAGATTTACAAATCAACTTTAATACTAACCTCATCCTAAACTTCAACTTAGTCAACTTTAAGCAATCCTTTCTTGTTTTTATCTAGAAAACTACCCTTAAATTCATATAAATATATTTTATAGGGCTAAAGATGGTTAACTTGACTAAACTTGGTTTAATGGGCTGAAATCAGACCAAAACAGTCAAAAATAAATTTTAATCGATCAACTGATCGATCAAAGCTCTCAAATGATCACCTGATCGATTCGGCGAGCTTTTTCTATTGAAAATCCCCATTCAATCAATCAACTGATCGATTCCGCGAGGTTTTGTTTACAGAAAAACACTTGAATCGATCAACTGATCTATCAAGTCGGGGCAATCGATCAACTGATCAATTGAGTTTTTGAATTTTTTGAAATCAGCTTTTGGCTGAATTTCAAAAATCACTAAATAATTCTACAAAATTTTTAAAATCATGAAAATTTTTGTATACATTATTTAACTCATATATCACCATGGAAAAATAATTTTCTAAAAAAATACCTCATATTTTTAAAGATTACACAACACTTGAAACTATTAAAAAATTTTAATATTTTTTCCTAGTTTGTGTCTAACTATTCAATGATGATTACTATCAAAAGATAGACTTTACCAAAGTTTTCTAAAATAATTTTGAAATGATTTTCAAAACTACATTTTAACCACATTCTTTGGGCTAAATGCACATAACTTGTAAACTAGCTTTTCCAATGATTAGATAACGCATAATCTATGTGTTTCGATGAAACTAGAACTCAAAAAGATCCACTAAATCAACATCTTGAGTTTTGTTCATCCTCCTAACATCTCACTTGTATCTAATGCGTAGTAAAACACATAG
>JBAMIE010183216.1:0-12938 GCA_037177295.1 Kaempferia parviflora | reverse complement strand
AGAGGTCGAATCTCGGCTCGCCGGAGCATATACCTCCTCGATGTCTTGATCATTTGCACTTATAACTAATAGTCACTCGTGATTTACCTCCTCCGTATTTATCCTGTAACGGATTGACAGGATAGTTATGGAAATCGTCTCTTGCAACAAAAGATAAGACAATATATATAAAAATAAAAAAAAAAGTTAATTTTCTGAATTCTACACGGTAAAAGGAAAAAAATAATAATAAATTAAAAACTAAGAAGAAAAGAGAAATTTTCTCCTAATTTGGACATTTTGTGGGTCCGTCGGTGCAGGGAACGACGAACGGCGGCCCCACTACCACCATCACTCCTCCCTGGCTTTTCCTCACCTCTGTTTGGAAGCTCATCACATGATTGGTTGCTTTATATATATATACACTACTACCCCAAACCTAATTGAAAGGATTCTTCTTCTTTCTATACTTTCTATTGCTTCAGAAGGGAAAAAAAAAAATCGAATTTTTAATTTGGATCGAAGAGGGCGCTTACCAATTCGATCGAATTGTGGTCTATGCCCCCGCGATTGGAGCCGGCGGAGATGGTCGACGCATCGACAGTGGTGGTGGAGGAGGAGCATGTGCCACGGCGGCGATCGGAGGCGGAGGCAGAGGCGGAAGGGGAGCAGTTGATCCCTGGATTGCCCGACGACGTGGCGGAGCATTGCCTCCTCCACTTGCCTTTCCCTTACCAGCCGCTCGCCCGCTCTGTCTCTTCCGCCTGGAATCGCACCCTCTCCAGCCCTTCTTTCCTCCGCAGCAAGGCGGAGGCGGCCGCCGAGCGGTCGCTTCCGTACTTGTTCGTCTTCGCCTTCGATCGCACCACCCTTCGGCTCCAGTGGCAGGCACACGACCCCCGGACGCGCCGCTGGTTCGTGCTCCCCCCGATGCCTCTCCAGGCAGGGGGAGACGGCCCGCTCTGTCCCCCGGCCTTCGCCTGCGCGGCCCTACCCGGCCGCGGCGAGTTGTATGTCCTCGGAGGGATGCGGTCCGACACCCAGTCCCCGTTGCGGACCCTGCTCGCCTACCGCGCCGCCACCAACTCCTGGTGCGCCGCCGCGCCGATGCCCACCCCGCGGTGCTTCTTCGCTGCGGGCGCGATCGGGGACCGGATCTTCGCCGCAGGGGGAGGCGACGGCGGGATCTCTGCGGTGGAGTGCTACGACCCGGCGGCGGACCGGTGGGCGCCCGCGGCCGGGATGCGTCGCGGGATGGCGCGGTACGACGCCGCCGTGGTCGGCCAGCGGATGTACCTCACCGAGGGTTGGACCTGGCCGTTCGACTCCTCGCCCTGCGGCGGGGTCTACGATGCGGATCGGGACGCGTGGGATGAGATGCGGGTGGGGATGCGGGAGGGGTGGACGGGGGCGAGCGCGGTGGCCGGCAGCCATCTCTACGTCATATCTGAGTGCGGCGACGGGCGGGTGAAGGCGTACGACGAGGCGACCGACAGATGGAAGGCGGTGGCTGGCGGAGGAGTGCCCGCCGAAGTGAGGCGGCCTTACGCGGTGATCGGGAGCGGCGGAGGCGCTACAGAGAAAGGAAGAAGCACGATCTACGTGGTGGGGAGCGGGATGGACGTCGGCGTAGGGACGGTCTCGGCCACCTCCGGCACGGCGGAGGAGAGGGTGGAGTGGGAGGTGGTGAAAGGGCCGCCGGCGTTCTCAGATCTCGCACCTTGTAACGCCCTCGTACTGTTTGCTTAATAAGCGTTATAATTAAGTAACCAATATAAAACCGGTTTATTCGAAGCATTAAACGACATATCTCTGTAACATATTCTTTTTCTTTCTTTTTTTATTAATGAAATTAATAGGCACACCACCTATTTGAAAAAAGGAATGAATAGGGTTGGGTAGAACCGATTCATCAAGTCACTTTTGAAAAATAAAGGTAATATAGCAATAAAAATGTGGGACCGTCGCGTTAGCAATCCTCCTATGATTGTTTCATGATATTGAGAGGAGGTTCAGTAGGAACTCAGCTGACAGAGGTATGGGTGAGAATTATCCTCGGAGGTCACAAAATCCTCCTTGATGAGAATCGACCCTGGGCCACTACGGTCACTCTCTCAGACCTCTATTAACTCGGTTAGCCCTTGGGCCAGGAATATAGCAATCAAGCTCATACGATGTGGGCAGGATGCCCTCGACGAGCCTCACTTGGTCCAACTCTACTCGCATATAGCGACTTCCCCATACGAAGGAACCCTTCTGAGCAGGTTTTCTTCGACCTCAACTTTCAACAATTTCTGACGATCACAAATACCGTACAATACTACAACACAAAATCGCCCTTGGTAGGGCAGCTTGCACCGAAAGTGGCACCTAGCAGATGACCCGACAGCGCCAGCTGTATGACTCCACCACTGCCTCCTTTGGTGCCCTGGCTCTCTTCGTTCGGTCAACCGACTCTCCACATAATTGGCTGCCTACATGGCTCGCGTGACAACTTGAATAGGTTATGTGTTGGTTCATGTGGACATTTTCTTTCATCGTCTATATAAGGTCATGCGACAATAAGTTATGGTATGATTTCTTCTCGGTACGTTCCGGAGGTCACTCTTCTCTCTTGAGCTACTCGTCTAGCTTCTTCTTTTTTTCTCTTACACTCACGAGTCTTATCCCTGATCTCAGTGCTGATTTGATCGCCGGAGGGGTCACACCAACCACTTCGACCCCACAGATGCATATTGACTCACAAGAGATCAATGTTCGACTGGCTGGAGGACAGAGGTAGCCATAACTCTGAGGAAAAAGGGAGAGGAGTGGCCTGGGCACGCAGAAAGTATTTCATTGTGAGCCTACCTAGTTGGTGGGGTAAACTATGTGAGTCAAACACTCGAGATAAATGAAAAGATTGACCTAGTCGAGTTAAGCAGCCGGGTAAGTCTAACTAACAGAGACCAGATAAGTCAGACGAGCGGGCCAAGCGGAGTAATAGAAAGACAAATTGAACAAGCCTAACTCGAGTAAGGTTAAGATAAGCAGGAGACACAAAGTAGGCCTTTGCCACTCAGTTGCCAGTAGTGTACAATGGGGCCCAAGTGAGAGGTGTTCACAGCTTGGACAAGCCACCACGGCACCACTACAAAACGGCGCTCTAACACTACACTCTTTCTTAGGAACCTTTCACCAAAAGCAACAAAGTGTCTAATCATTACACAGGTGTAAAAATGAATCCGATCGGTCTATTTGATCTGAGTGGATGAAAAAAATATTAGATTGCCCTACGGTTCCTGAATTTAACATTTAGTGAGTTTGTTTTATGTCGTTTTTCGCTTCTTACTTATTGTGAGATTAGTCATCTCTCGTGTCACATCGAATAATATTAATTCTTTATGTGAATTTTGAATCTATCTATAGCTTTTGTCACTGTCATGGTTAACGATGCGAAAACATAGTGCTCCGAGAACTATTCTAAGTTTTGTTGGAGATATTTATAGGAGTTATAAGGAATCTGTTGAATTGAAAATTACTAAAATTTAAATTTAGACTTATTTATATTAAGATGGCGGATAATCTCAATTTGTCAAACTGGGCAAGCTATGCCGAGCTGTTACATTGTCTGACTCTTGTGGGACATTATTAGTCAAATGTTGAGTGCTCCTGGGTGGTCTTGAGTGTAGTAAGGTCTGAGTGGCCTGAGTGAGTTGTCGAGTTGGGATGCTAAGTGCTCTTGAGTGGGATGTCAAATGACGAGTTAGGAAGTTGAGTCGTCCAACTGTTCGGTCTCAATGAGTCGTTGCTGCCTGAGCATCGAGTCCAGAGATCAAATCGTCCAACTATTGAATTCGAATGGGTCACCCATTCGAGAAAGAGAGAAAACAGAAGTTTGCATTTGACGTTGTTTCTTTAAAATAGAATTGTCCCCTGTATATAATGAAAGATCACGCGAGTGAAATGAACTATAGATAGGAAGAAACGAGTGAGGAATGATGGTGGAAGAATTTTGGGTTTTGGCTTTGCTCTGCGTGTCTATAACCTCCTTATATTGGAGCTCTGACCTTCCATAGTAGTCATTTAGTGCCTTTACGGTGGATTGAAAAAATGAATTTAGATGATAAAATATTAGTTAATTCGTTTGAACAAAATTTTTTCGACCGGCCTAATATTTGACATGTATAGGTCACACGGAAGTCATTTTAGTTCGGTATAATTTCTTAAGAGGATGATGGGTTGGTAAAAAAATTAAGAGTAAAAAATATAAAATTTTAATAGAGATGAATATTTTAAAAATCAGCTTTTGAGTGCAGTGTATAAATTATATTTTAAATATATCTGATAGATAAATTAGGAGAATGTCGTTTACCTATTATAAAAAATAGCATATCTATAGTAAAGCATACGATTACCCTTCTTTTGACTTAAAAAGTATGTGAGAATAGTCTTTTAGCAAGTCAATGACACTTATCTTTATTCTCTTCTTATCCTCACAAAGCAAGCAAAAGAGAGTCTGAAAGAGATGTTTGATGCCCATTAATTAGAGTATCCATCGATGTCTAAAGAACATAGACGATGTTTGAGATGAACGATGTCATCTTTGAATTTGCTCCATTAGATGAAGAATCTTAATATCAAAATTTAGCTCAGTCAGATTCTACTTAAAAACATCACACTCATGAATGATTTGTCAACATGAATGTAAAGGATGCACAACAGATACCTTGGGCCACGATGCGACTAAAAATTGCTAGACGGTTAAGTGGATGCCTTGGTTTGGATAGAGGCTGCTCTGTAGACATAGAAAACACGCATCAGAAGACGTTGAAATTATCCGGAACTCATGTTTAAGTCATCCTGATGAAATAAACCAATAATGTAATAAAGCAGTAATGTGGAAAGTACTAGGTAGATTACGAAAATTAGATATTAGAGGTTATATCTTAGAGTTCCCTCTGCATACTGCTCATGAGTTTTTTGAGCCACTCAAAAAATATTTAATTTATATTCAAAATTAAGGAATTTGGAACTCGAATATGCTTGATAATTCGTACCCATAACATTTTATTTGATCATTCAAGGGCTGCTCACAAACTGAATTCTATGTTAATTTTACATAATTTTGATTTGAATTTGCTCAATTAAGTTCGAATAACTTACACCAAACTCAAATTTAAGTCATTTTAAAATATAGTTTGATTCGGTTGGAATCAAAGTTCAAACAATTAGAACTAATCTTGAGCCAAATTTATTTATATTTTTGAACTTCAAATGAATTCAAATACCACATATTTTTTTTAAGTTCGAACTCAGTTATTAATGTTTTCATACTATTTGAATCAATTCGGTTCGTTTGCATCCTTACATGGGACACTCAAAAGTCTTTGTCCCACGGATATGGTGTAGTGGTAAAACACTCAAGGAAACAAATAAGAGGATCATAGTTTAAATTTCAGTAGGTGCGATATTTTGGAAGTCAACTTCTAAGTGTACATAAGTTGTGCTACGTATTTACTCAATGAAAGAACCAGAGGAAAGGGCGTCTACCTTCATGATTAATCGGGCAAAACTTAGACACCTGAAAATTTCATATGGATAGCTATCAGTAGTTTGAGTTCCTAATGGCGTATGATCTCTAGTTAACTCATCCTGTCTAGAAGAAAAGGGAAAATTGGTTTCATTCGATTAATATTTACATTTTTAAAATAAATAAATTATAAGATGTCCCATCATATTTTCTTCCAAGAATATTTTTATTTCACATCTATAAAATAGTTAATACAACTTAAAATAAATTAATTTAACACATAGTTAAAGAGACTAGTTAGATAAAGTTTTTTATATTAAAATAATCTTTTATTAATTTATTAGAATTATTTAAACTATATTAAAATGAGTGTAAAATGACTATTATATATGTTTTATCATGATTTTAACTAGGTCTCAATTCAACCACTCAGGTTCTACCACTTGGAAACTCTCTTTAATATAACTTTAACTTTAGCGGGTTGTGACTAAGAAATCACAGGTAATTTACTTGGTGGGCTAAGCATGCTAGACTTATTAATTTGTCTGGTAAATTACGTCTTGAAACTCACATAGCCCATGTCGGATTAATCATATTTTAAGGTCAGATCCTTTAATCTATAAATTTGTTAATTAGGAGATGATCCACACTCTATTTACGGACGGATTGAGGTCACAATCTGACCGTATTTATTTGCGGTCCATCAACGGATTACGTTCACCCGCTCATGTAGGTTGTAGTTTAGATCCGAGCAGATGGTCGGAGGCCTCCCCCACTCGGTGACTGGCAGCTCGGCCGCCCTTCCACCTCCGACAGCCTCCAGGCGACCGGCCACCCATCCAGATCTAAAATACAACCTATATGGGCGGGTGAACCTGTCGATGAACTAAAAATAATTACGACTGGATTACGACCTCAATCCGATCACAAATAAGATGTGAACCTTCTTCTAATCTATAAATTTATGGACCAGAGAATCTGATGGACCAAAGAATTTAGTCTCAAATAAGGAGGCTATGAGTAAAAAATTTGAATATGTTGAATATATTTTTTTAATTAAACTCTATTATAGAAGAGGTTATATTATTTTATTCTATTATTCAAATTAAACTTAACTAAAAAATATTTATTTTATATTATTTTAATTAAATATACTCAAATTTCAACAAACTAAATTTAAATTATTTCCAACTATAGTTGAATTATGTGAATTAAACTTCTGATTTTATTTGGAACTGAGTTAGAACTAAAAAATATTTATATTTTTGAATTTTAATTTAAATTCAGGTATTTTTTTTAGATATTAATATCTTTATACTATTCAATTCAATTTCATTACTACTTGTATGCCACCCATTATATTTTCTAGCTCAATTCTGAATTCCTTGCCCCCACAAGTTAATATAATTGGTACTCACATGAGTATTTACTATAATATCAACTCATCATATCCTAAGACACGACGTGATGATAAGAGGTAGAATGAACTCCCATATACTAAGAGTTCAAAACTCAAGCATGACACTCATACGTTTACGGTGTGCAAATCACTAGTGATATTGGTAGTCTACTAGGATTAATTCGTATTTCCAAATATATCATGGTAATCAATAAAAAAACTTCTATGAGAATGAATATATCACCTTCAACCTTAATCAATATGAAAAATTAAATATTTCCATTATAAAAAAATGCCAACTCATCACCAAATTTATTGGTGGATATTATTTACAATATAATGTTAAGAGTTAGATACTAAATAAGTAATATTTTACAAAATTTGAGGATCTTTTAACAAATTGTAAATTTTCAGGGTGATTTTTGGAAGGAATAAAATTTGGAGGGTGAATTTAGTTTTTTCCCAATAGAAAAGCCCTCTTTTTTTTCTCTTTCCGTTCTCGATCTCCAATTTGCTTCTTCGAGTTACATTGAAAGGAGTGTTATTGAATTGACATTCAATTCCATCCTTTAAAATAAATTTTCAAAAAAAAAATTAGTGTGAAATTAGAATTCAATTCAATTCCATCCCTTCAAAATAAATTAGACCTAAAATGGTCTGATTTATGATGAGAATTCATCCAAAAAGTTAAAATGACTAAAATAGTCCTCCTCCATATATTTCTTGGCTTCTCGCGCAACTTTTCTCCCGTGCTTTTTCCTATTCGCAGAACCCGCTCTATGCTGCCCTCTTCTCCACTGTTGTCCGTCTACTGCTGCAGTCGATCCACAATCGTCGTCAACCACCGGAGTTCAAGCATGCCTCCACCGTCACATATCAGGTGGAGTTGTTAGTAAAATATCAAGTTTTATTGACGAAGGATAAAATGATAAAAATATGATTTCAAATTAAGAAATTCAATTCTATTATTTGCTAATTCATTTCAAATTAAAAAATAGAATTCAATTCCGGATAAAATTAAATTAAATTCTATTTAATTACTTAAAAACTTTTCAAACGGTCTCTCTCTTGTGCTCGAGGCCTCGAGGCGAGGAAGAAGGGTTTCGAACGCCACGAAGCTGACGGTGAAGACGCTCAAGGGAATCCACTTCAAAATCCGGGTTCAGCCCAATGATACGGCAATACAATCCCCATCCTGTTATTATCCACCTGTTTTGTCTGATCGTACGCATTGCACTGTCGTTGATCCTTCCTCCTTCTTCCTTAGTTTATGCTTTTTACAAATCACGAAATTACCTGTTTCCTGAGTTTCCAATGCTAATGCAGTTTTCTGTTGAGGAATGCAGGTCTACGTATATATAATTAGTTTTGCTAATGAGTGATCGAGGATGTTTTCTTCTTTTTTGTCTTTCCAAAATATCGTCTTTTGGGAAATTAGTTGACTTGGTCCACTTTTTAACTTAAAAATTGTAACTATTTTCTTAACTTCGAAATTATTTTATCGAAAACACGGGCAAATAAAAAAAAAAATAAATTTGATTAAATATCCAACAAGACAGATTTTAGCAGCTAATATTTATCAGTGGATTCTATAAAAACATTCACATGTATGACTTATTAGAAACATGTAGAATATTAATTTGAATATCGTTGAGAGTCACACCAAAATTAAAATAGTGGTTAAGCCCAAGTTGATCTTGAAAAGACATTTGTTGATAATCTTAGTTGGACAACTCATTTACTGTAAGTTGAGGTAGATTTTGTTTGAGCAGCGATAATCATCTAGTTGTACTTGGATTATATATCTTATTCTGATTTCACAGATTATAGCTGTGAACAAAAACATCGAGCAAATACAAGGGAAGGGCAACTATCCATCGGGGCAGCAGTTGCTAATTCACAATGGCAAAGTTTTGAAAGATGAAACCACACTTGAAGAAAATAAAGTTAGCGAAGGTGGTTTTCTTATTGTCATGCTTAGCAAGATATTCACTTTGTATTCTCAATGTATTTGTCCTTAATAATTATTTTACCTTGAGCTTGACCTTCTATTACTTAATCCAGAAATTAATTTATCTATACTTAGGACTTGTAACTATTTGCAGCTTGTAGGCTTTCAGCAGATGTGGAAGAATACGTTTGGGGTGATAACTTATTACTGATGTTATTTCTATCCATTTGTAAAGAAAGTAATGCATTAAATTTTTTCACAGATTTTAATTGTAGGTTTATAATTAACTCATGATGTAATATTGTAATTCATAGTGGTGCAAGATAATAACACTAGAATCCTTTCTCATTTCTTCCGAGTATGTTCTAACAGTAGTCTTTTTCCATATTAGTTAGCAATGTCTCTTTGGCTTGATTTATCAAGACAATTTTTTTTTTTTTTTGGTTCCTTGCCAACATGCACTTTATGAGGATCTATGTTACTTGGATCCGAGTATGAGTATCCAAAACGGGCATGGATCCAAAGTGTCCAATGTAGGAGTGGATCTAAGTTTTTGATGCCTATGTCACTCGAACTCGGATATGGTTATGGATTTGCGTGTTTGACATGTCTATTTCTAGAATCTTTTACATGTGATCAATAGAAATGAGTGTTCACTTCACTTGGAGTCAAGTATTCAAGCATTGGATATCTAACACAGGTATGGAGAATGCAAATGAAGAGTCTGAGTATCTACAAATATTTTTGAATTTTTTTTACATGTGATATAGGAATATTGAATGCCCACTTGAATTGGTGGTGTTTGAAGTTGGTACCTGAACAGGTAGATGAGCATTATTTGAAAGTGATTGCTAGCATTTGATCATTCATCTTATTTGTGCAAATATTGTTCTCGTGTATATGCTCTACTAGTTTTATTTTGTCTTTCCTAATTGTGAATCGTCTATCTTTACTAACTTTTATGAGAATCTTCACCTTTCCATAGATCAATATGCACATACATAGCATTCGTGCATGAGTACCTATGCTATATATTGCATGTGAATTTTCAGTTGTCTTAATAGTAATATAAGTATAATGTTCATCTATGAATTATCCGGAACAAATTTCTATTGTTATTATTTTTTTTTTTTTTTGACAAGTTAGAACATGCGAGGAAGATGGTTGCTCACTGTAGAATGCTTGCAAGTGCCCTTTACAAAATGCAGTTATATAAGCATGAAGCTCGGTTGCTTCTTCAATTATATATCTAAACTAATAGTTGAATGATGACTTTCTGTAGTTATTTTGTTTTTCAATTTTTTGACAAATGTATTATTTTAACACCGCTGTGTTGGACCCATCCCCCTTCGCCCAATTTGTGTTATAAGTTAAAGGATGTGCACTTATAGTTGCTTTCTGATCTACAGAATTTGGTCGTTGTGCATTGTGCAAATTCTTGAGACAAGACTATTTACCACTTTCTATGCTTTTTCTAAGAATGGTTTTGCAGCTTTGGAGCATCTTGTACATAATTAAATGCTTGAAAGAGTTGTTCTTTCTAGAAGTTTTCTTGGAATAAATTCATTTTGCAGACTACTAGATTCTTTCTGCTTTCCATACATTACATGTAATGGTATAGCCTTATCTAAGGTTTGAAAAATTTACTTCTAGTTGTAGACATTTTCTATAATTTATTATTTTCATGAGATATAAATCTCTCTTTTCCATGCTTTTGTTGGTTTTTTTTCCTTATTTAAAATTATTTTTGGATGTCTGCTCTCACATGATTATCTAAGCATAAATCCCATTTCTGCTTAATGTCCTAATTATAATATTTCTTTATTTTTCTTGTTTTATGATTTCAACATCTGCTTATCCAATAATTATTTTGATTTCTTATCGCTCTGCTTATCCAATATTTACTACTTAAAAATCTCGTAGAGTAAAACTGCAGGCACCAGTGGAGCTTCTTCTCAGGTATTTTGTTTTACATTACCAATCTCACTACAAAAGTGTTAGCATCCTGCTCCTAAGCTCCCCCACAAGCTCCATCAGAATCTCCAGTGCAACCTACCCAATTTTTGGGGTCAGCCACATTAATCTTGTCTCTTGTGCATCATGCAAATGCAATGCCATTAGTGATATTCAAATCTATATCAGTAAAAGGGTAGTCCGGTGCACGAAATTCTCGTCATACAGGTCCCAGGAAAAGAACCATTGTACGCAGTCTTACCCTATTTTTTTTTTTGCAAGAGACTATTTCCAAGATTCGAACCCGTGCCTCTAGGTCACAAGGCAACAACTTTATCATTGGACCAAGGCTCCCCTTCATTCAAATCTATATCAGTATTTATTATATTGATTAGTGTCTTCCTTAGCCTCTGTCTACTCTTGCACCTTTCACTCATTAGATTCAACTGTTATAATTATCGGATTTATTAGTTACCTTTGCAGACATCCATACTATCTCTTTCCTATTTTATCTCATTTTTTTCGGCAAATTACTGAACCATGTAGCTAAAGTTACTCTCAAATCACATAGATAAGTTTCAAAATTACCAAATTACATACCCAATTCTGCTTTTGCTCTGTTACATTTGCTCGTGTCTATCCCAATCAATTGCTATAGTGTAGCAATCAATTCGGACATTGTTCATCAGCACATTAATGTTGATTAAAAAAATTGGATTCGTAAAAAAATTGCTACTCTCACTATGGCATATGAAAATGATGTGGGTGAGCATGAATAGAATCAGGAGAATTAAACGAACACATAGGATCTCGTTCCATGTCATTCTAAGTTGTTTAAGTCCATTAGCCAGTTTCGAATGAAATTCGTTGCGGATGGACCTATAGAGCTCGGAATAACATGGAATTAGTTGCTATGTATTCGCCTAGTTCTTCTAAGTATATCCACGCCCTCAAACATACGCTATATTGAGAGCAATATTTTTTTAAACAAGAATGTATTTGAAGCGATTGCTACACTGTATCAATCGATTAAAAAATCCAATTGATGTTCAAAAAATTGTTGTTCTCAATATGACATATGGAAATGATATTTGAGAGCATGAATATAATTCGGAGAACTAGACGAGCATCTTGGTTCTATGCCATCCGAGCTCCCTACATCCATCAGCCAGTTTTGGCCACTAGAATGGGGCATAAAAATCTTCCTTTGCGTGATTGAAATATGGAATCGTGTCATAGTCGTATAACTAGACATTATTACATCCTATAGAAAAACCATCCTAATTTTTTAATTGATTCTCGAATAGAATAATTCATAGAAAAATAGATGGGGGTTTATATCCTATAGACATTATTACATATATTATACTCTAATATAACCTCCCTAACCTTTTTTTTTTTTTTGAAATTATGTTAGAATATTATCTATCTTTTCTTCTATAATTCTAGATGATGGGATCATACACTATTATCTTACCCATCCAATTGGAGTATCATGAATCATGCGGGATAAGCTTGCTTAATAATAGAATTAAAAAAAAACTATTTTAAAAGCTAGTTAATGATGACTTTCCATGGATTCATTGTATAAGCCGCGACTAAGGTTGGAAAAATAAGAGCTTGAATACTATTGGTAAATAATCCAAGAAACATGACAGATATAGGAAATACTGTCAAAATATGTACCTAGAGAGCTTAGAATGATATGAAATCATGTTCTATGGGCTCGTTTAGTTTTCCTGATTATATCCATGTCCTCAAACATCATATCCATACGATATATTGAGAGCAATAATTTTATGAACATGAATCAGATTTTTTTATCGATTGCTACAGTGTAGCAATTGATTTGACACTATTCCCGAATCGATTGGGGTAGGTGCGAGCAATTATGGAGGGGCAAAAGCTGAATTATGTGCGTGATTTGGTAATTTTGAAACTTACCTATGTGATTGTTGGATTATATACTAAAAAGCCTAGCCTTTTGTATAAACATCTTTATTTTGAAATAATAATCACATGATCATTTCTTGCATTATATTTATAATATGCATTATTGTCTAATACTTTACATTGTAGATAACATGGTGCTTGGTGTGGCACAGAAGATCATGTTATCAGTACCTTGTAGAGTATAAGTACAG
>JBAMIE010183179.1:0-12944 GCA_037177295.1 Kaempferia parviflora | reverse complement strand
TGTTATATATAATTTGGAAATCACCTATCTATATTCTATTCCTGCTCAACAATTATTTTTTCTCTCTAATCGAATGGTTATTGTGGTTAATTAATTTTCTGTGTAATTGTTGGTCATTTGGAGATTAAGTGAATTCGTTTGAAATCTTTTCTCAAGTAATTCGTTTTGATATTTATGGAGATCCTTGACATTATTAATTCTCGTGAAATAAGAGAGAGAAAAAAAAATGATTAAGAGAGACAACAAGGTTGTTGACATCTATAATATTAGTAGAGGGGATGCTTATTGGGTTTCGTCTTATGGCCACTTAAGCTGTTTCTCTATATATTGACTGGATTATGCCCTTTCAACCACTAGCCAGAAAGTAATTCTATTTATAGAATGGATGCATCAGATTAATTACGTCCTGCACCTGAAGGAATAACCTATTTGTGTTAATTTGTTGATATAGAAAAGCATCTCGATCTCTTGTTCTTCTATTTCATCAGCCGTATTTTTAGAGGACTGCCTGCACGAGTTCTCTCTCTTCCTTTCCTTGGGCAACTTACAATTTAATGCATATATAGATGCCATTTTAATTCTATTTATACGGCCACACCTTCTGGTTTTGGTACCTACCTTTTGTAGCTAGCATATGAATGATGGCTCATGCACTTATTAATTTCACCGTTGCAGGTCATCTAAAGATGTAAATTCAGCAAATTCTACTACCGGAACAACAAACATGGCATTGAATATTCTGGCTAAAAGTGTTTCCACCAGTGAACTTTTAAGTCCTGCCGCTAGTCCTGTGCGTATTCCTAGGCGATCAAGTGGTGTAGCGTCTTTGGTTTCTTCCTCTGTCAATGGCAATAGCATTCAAGGGTTTCACGTCTTGTCAGAGCCAGATATCCATCAAAACAGTACTGTCTCTGCTTCCTCTTCACAGGCTTCACCTAAGAATAAGATAACGCAGAGCCATGAGAATTCTCCAGTATATGGTCAGGCAATTAAAAACTACAGGAGACCTAGAAGAAATCATAGTGCCCCGGCATCCCCATTGCACAGGGCAATGCACTCAGAGAGCATGACTGCGTGTCATGACAGGGGTGGGAATGTCGATGTTCACCCACTTCCTCTCCCTCCTCGTGCTTTATCAAAAATAGATGTTCCAATAGTGGCAAGTCAATGGACGAAAAGGAAACTGATTGGGAGTGGAACGTTTGGGAATGTATATGTAGCCACCAACAGGTAGATAGATAGTTATATTAATTTTATAGCTAAATTAATTATGAAATTAATGTTTTAATTTATTGTTTCTTACTTAATATAAAAGTTTGTTTACTATTTTAACAGTTACAATGGTGCATTATGTGCGATGAAAGAGGTTAATATAATCCCTGATGATTCCAGATCAGCTGAATGCTTGAAGCAGTTGGAACAGGTTAAATTCTTCAAATTATATATCCTGATTGTGGCAACTGACGTCTAATGTCAAATTATTCAATTTTGTATAAAGGTTTTAAGAAATTTCATTTTCAAATATCACTGAAATGTCAAATTAATACACTATCTATCATGAAAGCAGTATTGAAATGCAAACTTACTGCTTGTTTTGAGACCTCTAACTTTTCCTCCTGCATGTTCTTCTCACTTTCTTAATTCCCTTTTTAGCATATCATTTTCTATCCTATTTGTGTTCCATATATGCGTCACTCCGTCACCTAGTCTTCGGTGAAGATCTAAACACGGAAAACGTCATGTTCTCATATAGCAACTCTATCAAACTTAGCATATCATTTTCTTCTCTGTGCTACAAACTTACTGGTACCCTCTGTTCTAACTTATTCTTCCTTTGTTTTGACGCTTTGTCTCATCATTAGTTAATCTTTCTATTACATATATAAATCACACTATTTCATGTTCTTTATGTGACAATTAAGCTTGTCCTATGTCTGGCAGGAAATCCAGTTCCTTAGTCAGTTTAAGCATCCGAATATTGTTCAGTACTACGGAAGTGAAATGGTGTGTATTTTTTGGTCATGCTGAAGCTTTAATATTTTCTTTCCTTTTAACTTTATGTATTAATTCTGTTTCTTTTATGTAGATCGAGGATCAACTTTACATTTATCTAGAATATGTTCATCCTGGTTCAGTTATTAAATATGTTCAGCAGTACTATGGAGTTATGCCTGAACGCATAGTGTGCAATTTTACTCGTCATATCCTTAAAGGCTTGGCTTACTTGCATGATAAAAAAATCATGCACAGGTTAGTATCTTCGTAAAAATGGATCTCTGAGTTATATTGATGTTCTTTGTCATATGTTTATTTCATTAGTGTACTAACTGCTCGTACAATTGAATTTGAGTAACCAATTCATGTTAGATGCAGAATATATCCAAATCAAAGAGGTATATAACAAACTGTTAAATGTGGAGGGAAAAACAAAAAACACTAGAAAGGAAACATTTCAAGCTATAGAACAGAATCATAACACACAGATTTTGTCCTGCAGGGATATCAAAGGAGCAAATTTGCTTGTTGATGTGAATGGGGTTGTCAAGCTAGCTGATTTTGGGATGGCAAAGCATGTAAGTGCTTGACAGCATTTAAAGTAAAAGGGCAAATCATCTTCTTCCTTGACTATCTGCCTGATTTTTTATGAATTAGAATGCTGCTTGAGGAATTGTTTATACTGGGATGTTCAATACTGCAACATTTGGAGAAATATTTTGTTTTTTTGTTAATGAGATAGTCATTACATGGCTAAATGTGGACGTGATAAAACACTATAATTAGAACTACTTCTGTGTGATTCGGCAAAAGTTCCTAAAAACTGATACATAGATATTATTTATGTTTACCTTGTTACATAAACTAAAAAGCTCTGACGAATTCTAGACTTCACAATAATGAAATGAAAGTATAATATTTTCCTGTAGGCAAAATGAAACTTTAGAAGTTAATGTTGCCCACAACCAATGAACCCTTTAACCTCAAACCAACACCGCTAACTATGTCATTAACCTCAAATCAGTATATTTCATTAATAAAGAAAGAGGAGAAAGAGGGAAAGGATAAAGAGAAACGTAAGGAGTTAATTTCTTGAGTAAGCTTCCCTCTCAAGAGACAATTACATCAATATGCAATTCAGTGAGGTAAAACAAAATTAGTTGAGGGTCCTGGAGGAAAAATGATAGTTACTACAGAATTAACAGGATGACATTTTAATATTCTACCTACATAAATAGTATTCTGGCATGTTATTAATTAGAATGTTGATTTTTATGATCAGTTAAGTGGAGCAACGACTTGTCATTCAATGAAGGGATCAGCATTTTGGATGGCTCCAGAGGTACTTTTTTTCTCTTTATTACAGCATCCATTTATTTGTCTGTAATTAATTGGCTGAATCCTTTTTCATTGGTACAATGAAATGCACCATTTCAATAAACCAAAATAAAATGCTAATTATGATTATTACTTAGTCTACTCTCATTGAACTAATGATTCCTGGACAGCAGAGTCTGGGAATGATGATGTAACACTGATAGTTTTGGTATAGGAGTTCTTGGACATGATAGTACTATACTTAATGAAAAGTTTCTGTCATTAGCTAATTTCTTCTTTAGGATATAAGGTCTCTCCATGTTCTAGTCAAGGAATTTGACCATCCTTACTCTCTTTAATTTTTTTCTATGTTTACTCCATTATACTTATTGGAAGGTTGCCTCCCATCGAGGGTTTCAGTCAGATTTCACTATATTGGAAAATTAGCATGTTTTCCAACTTCTTTGAAAATGGAATAACACTATAATTTCTGCTGGCAGAATTTACAATCAAAACCTACTGGACTATTCTGGCTTCGAAGAATTGCTTTCCTTATGCAAGTTTAAATTAATTATATTTTCAATTCATGTACATTGTTTATTATGATGTAGATCTCAAATTACTTTTTCATTGCAGATGTTGCAGGCCACAATGAACAAAAACATTGTTTATGATGTTGCTGTTGACATCTGGAGTCTGGGTTGTACAATCATTGAGATGTTCACAGGAAATCACCCATGGAGTGGCCTACAGGAGGTCTTTATTCTTTTAAAGCTATGTTGTTGAGATCTTGCAGCCTTTCAGTTTAAGTTTCTAACTCCTAGTTGCACATCACTTTTTATACGAATTCATTATTTCCTATGTTGATATTGTCAAGGATTGATATGTTGTGGTTTTCTCTGAGGCTGTTCTTTTGACTACAGCTTGGGAGTTTCTTGTGAAAAAGGACAAAATTATTTCAAACTGCTTTCCATGGTTTACTCATGCCTTTTGGCAACTTTTATTTCTATTACAATTTAGCATGTGAAATATTTAAAGCAATTCATAATTTTTTAATAGCTTTCTTAAAGAAGTTCATATCTCTTTTTTCCATGCGGATCTGGGGTAAATTTATTTGTGATTGATACAGGCTCAAGCTATGTTTAATGTCTTGCATTATGATCCACCAATACCAGAGACATTGTCCAGGGAGGGCAAGGACTTCCTCCAGTGTTGTTTCAGGAGGAACCCTGCAGAGAGGCCAACTGCTAATAAACTGCTTGAGCATCCTTTTGTAGAAGGATTCCAACATCACAGCCTTAATAGTCCTGTCCAGGCAATTACAGAGATTAGACCCAATGTATGTCTCAATCTTCCTCTGGAGACTTGTGCTAGTTTTATATTTTTAGAGAAGCTGAAAAAAAAATGTGTTCTTTTCTATCACAGGATTATACTTTCAGTCCAAGCAATGGAGGCAAGACAAAACGCTGCCTGTTTGTGAAAAGGAAGCCTAGATCTACTATGTAAGCTCGTTATATGAGATCTTGATGACTTGGTTTCTTTTGGCTTCACATTTAAGCATGACTTAACATTGTTTTATTAACAGTGATAGCATTCAACTACCATCTTATCCTGAGAATTTTGAGTCTCCTACATCCCATCTTTCAGCTCGTTCGATCCCCAAGCTTTTTTCTAGCTTATCTCCTCGCTCAAAATTCACTGCATCAAATGCAGCTGGCTCATCAACACTTGCTCAACATGGTACTCTGTCAAGCGATGGAAAACATCAACTGTATGTACAGCACAGATTTGAGGAGAAAGATTATGCAACTTCGTTCTAAAATGGAGTCGCTACTTTCCATAGGATATGTTTCAGAGACTAGCAACTAAATAGCAAAGATTACTTAACCATTGTGATCCTAATAATCTGTAAATATCTTCTCTCTCTCTCACGCGCGCACACATAGTAAATTTTTTCGAGCGATTCGCCTTTTGCCACATAGTAAATTTCTTTCTTTCTTTCTATTCACAAGTTATGCATCGATGAACCTGTAACTCAAGTTAGGAATCCGAGACCACGCTGTTGGCAACAAATTCAGCTGATTTATGATTTTCATGAGACCAACAAACAACCATGAGCCATCAGTATGTAATCTTTTAGACCCTTTGTTTTAAAAACAGACTTAGAAGGCTGTCTAGGCACTGTGCCACCTAGGTACTAGGCGTCAATCAGCCAAAGCATATAAGCGGCCTTGTCACCTAGACAGGATTAGGCGGCCTTAGGCGCTGATTAATCTATTGAATCGTCTAGGCATTGTAAAAATAGTGCAGGAATTTCGTGATTTCTTTTTTTTTAGTTTGAGCTTTTACATTTAAAGTACAATTAAAAAAAATCAAAATGTAACCTTAAGTTTATGTCCAATGGTGATATTCAATTTGTGTCCAATGATAAATAAGTTGTTGAAAATTATAGAGAAGAACAAGTAAAATAAATTTATAATGTTTTATTAGTTGTGTAATTTTAAATTTATTTTAAATTTGATGTGTTGAAATTATAAAATATGATTTATTATGTAAGTTATATTGATATCGTGGAATCTGCCTAGTGATACCTAATCTCTATTCAGGTGGCTTAGGTGCTAGGCACTGATCCGGTACTCTATTAGCGTTAGGGAATTTTAAAATCTTGCTTAGACCAAAATGTTGTAATTGGTGGGAGGAAACGTGATAGAATGAAATGAGAGTGAACATAGGATAATAAGTGAAATGGTTTTTGAGTTACTGGAATGGTATGTTATTAAAAATAAAATAAAATAAAATAGAAAGTGCTTGCTCAAATGTCTAACATCCTGATTGGCTTGCCGCCACTGAAATTTTTCATCGACTACCATAGTAAAATCAGAAAACACTCACGGTCAACGTCAAAAAGCCCAACATCCTATGGTTGTGTGCTCTATTGGGAGGAAAAATTTTTATAAATGAATCATAGCTATGGATCGAATCAGGAATGTCTGAGTGACAACTTGACACATTTCCACTACACTATAACCAGTATGTCATTAAGTACATCTTGTTGTGCTCAATATAGTAGTAAAAAGTAGAATCCATCACCCTAACGACCACACACCCCGCGACCATCTATGCGGTAAATCGGAAAAAACTTTACCAAGAATCGAATACTTATCCAGCAACTCAGCTCTTGTGGGCTCAATATAACCTCAAATAGAATCGTATATTGTATTATACTACTCAGTTAATCTGCCAATCCATCAGTCCATGTATCCAGTTCACTGCTCAATCCGCCAACCTCACTCATCCACATGTGATATGTTACTTAGTTCGGTCGGTCCAACACTGCTTCAAGTCGTGTATTGCGCGTCAAAAATATCAAATGAGATCCTCTATCCCATGTTTATATGAAATCTCGTTTATCAAATCAGGCATCCTTGAGATCCGACCTGATTTGATGTGATCCGTCCGATCAGTAAATAAGACACAGGTATATGAAAAAATTGGGACAGAAGACCTCATCTCCAAAAATATTGGGAGAGTGGACTTTGGTTGCAGATCTAAGATTGAAGAAACGTACGAGAATTACAGAGGAATATTATAAAGAAAGATTCAGATAAATTACCAAGTTGAATCACTCAATTACATACATCATTTAGGTTCCAAAATCAAATTTCTAAAAGTTTTACCCAGATAAAATTCCGCTTGCAATCTCCATAAACCTTGGTTATCTCATCACCATGGAACAATAAACTGCATCCTTCGTTTTGATGAACTAAACAGCTTTGACCAGCACAAAGACTGGCCTGCCATCCAATTTGTCACGTCCCTATCAAACCACCAAAAATGTCATTTCTTATTTGTCAATGAGTACCTTTTGTACCTTGCACAATATAAGACGTGGCTTTTTCATGTGAAGTTAAATATTTTTAAGGCAAAATCTACAGCTTCTTGCTTATTCATAACAAAATTAACATGGAAAAAAACTAAACTAGAAGGAACTCATTCCCGAATCACTGTAGACTAGCATCTTCCCTTTCCTTGAAAACTTGAACTCCATGATTCCGAATCAACCAAAATCAGACACCATTATCTTTCATAATATTATAGTTTGTAACAAGCAGATGACATAAGTGATTTGCTCTTATTTACAGATAAATAGAGTTCGTCTTTTCAATCATAAAAACAGTTATGAGAGACCCTATAATAGCTTACTTCAAACCTAATCCTACGCTCTCAAACATTGTCAGGTGCACACTTGCATGTTTAGTAACCCTTCAAGTGTTTGGCTGTGTATTCTCATCCAATAAAATAAATACTTTTCTAGTTGATTTGGTAGGAAAACAAATCAGAATTCAATTTCCCATATTTTTAAGAAAACTAGTATCAGTTAAATATCTTAATCCAAACAGGCCATAGAATTCAAATCAGTCACTCACGTTCTGAAACAATGTCTCCGGCATGGAATTTAAACTAGTTTCAAAGATCAGGCTGATAGTAAAATTTCCAAATTTTCTATAAAGCCTTTTAGATATCGACTTGTGCTTTAGCTAAATCCATAAAGAATGACAGTATATGAACTTCTCTCTAACCTGTGGAGAATATGTTCCAAATGACCTGGTGCATTAGGTCCAATTTCTTATAAGGGAAAGACATAGCTAGGGAAAGAAAGATGATAGAAAAAAATATCATAGGAAGAGGGATAGAAAGATATCTCTAATTTGTATATCCATGTGGGGAAGAAAACAAAATTAAGAGAGTGTTTGGTTAAAATTTTCCATTCTAATGATTTCACTAGAAAAAGGAAACAAAAAAGAAAGGAAAATTTAAATTTCAAGTATTATTTGTTAAAATATTTTTAAAATATAAATATAAATTATATTTTAAAAACAAATGAGTTCTGATTTATTAGGTTAGATTTAATCAGCACTGTGTGTGAATAGTTTTTTTTCCTGCCTAAAATGGGTGAAAGCAATTTTGGTTCAAACTGGGGAAGATTGTTTGACCCTTTCCTCCAGTTCTTCCATTTCCACCAAAAGAAAACAAAAGGAAATGATAATTGCAGAAATCATTTCGTTTTTAGTTTACATTTCCTTCACTTGCAGGAAATGCAAGGAAACAGAGTTATGTTTCCTTCTCAAATGCTTATCAAGCACCCAATTAAAACTGAAGTCTAAATGGTTGATAACAAACCTTTAGCTCTGGCAATTCAATGACACAAGCACATTCAACTACTTCAGCTCCAACACGCTCTGCAAGTGACATAGAGAAACAATAATTAAGATACCGGTCAGTCTGACTGTAATATATATGTGTGTGTGTGTGTACGCGTGTGTATGTGTGTGTGTGTGTGTGTGTGTGTGAGAGAGAGAGAGAGAACAAAGGAACTTGATAATATCTTGTGCTAAGTACAACAAACGTCTGATCAACAGAACTAATACCATTTAGTCAATGATATAAATGGACCCTATGACCAAGCAGATAAAGCATGGAAAACGAAAGCAAATGAAAGTGCAGCCACATTTTCCATGCATAAGTATGCAAGTCAAGGAACATGGACAATATCATAACTTGTCCTTGTTTAGTCATTGATCCCAAACTTTGGCTTAAAGTACAAATGTATAATCTCTGAAACCCAGCAAGAATGCAATATTATCAGATAAATATGTTGTAATACTGTAAAGATATGATTTAATTTTCTAGGCAAGATGATGGAGAAGTGTCAATAATAGCTTAGCATCATAGCCATACAACATAAAATTGTTATGATAAAGGTCAAATTTGCATCACAGAATGGTACTATGTTTGTGAGTGGCTCAGAAGGGGTTAAGATGGAACAAGACCACAATAGTACCATCCAAACTTTACAATTAGTAGCAATACAAGATGTTAGAAAAAAAAAATAAAAAGTAGAGTCTCGACTAGAGTAGTTAGATTTTGCAATCTCTGATAAAATGGATAAGTTTTACCCAGAGAATCTTAAGATGCTACTAGGTTGGGCATCATTTCAGCCAGCCTCATCACTTCCAACCCGACCATATATCCAAGTCTGAAATCTAAATACACTAAATTAACACTAATTGAATACAAGTAGAAGCAGGAATAAACATTAGATTGACATTGACAACTTCAAAAGATTGTGCTAAACCAAGGCAAAAACTTATTGGCAACTCAATTACAATTAGCATCTACAACTGGAATTTTTCATTAAATTTTTGTTTACAAATAATAAGTTCCAAATGACAGATTCAAAATTTGTCTAAAGCCAATAAAAAAAATTGGGAAGAAACAACGGGATATAGGTAAACTTAACCTATACATCTGTAAAATATAATAGGAAAACCTAAACTATCCTAGATGGTTAAAATACTCTGACATCATAGATGTATATTCTCTAAACATGATCATGCAGAAGTGACCATGAATATGTAAGATATGCAACTAATAGCATGTACAAGAAACTTTGGGTAGAAAAACCAGAAAACTGAAGAGAGAACGAGTGAAAAAAAAACCCACCGATAAGCCTCGTAGCAGCAGCTAATGTCCCCCCAGTTGCAATTAAATCGTCAACAACAAGTGCCCGTTCTCCTACCTGAACAGCTCCTACATGCATCTCCATTTTGTCTGTACCATATTCTAACGAGTATTCTTCAGAAATAACTTCCCCTAATAGTCCACACAAGAATTAGTTATTATCTACAAAGCACTGATAGAAAAACATTGACATGACAGAAAAACATACCAGGTAACTTCTTTGGCTTTCTGAGAGGAACAAACTTTGCTCCAATAGCCAAAGCAATAGGAGGGCCAAAAATAAATCCTCTTGCCTCAACACCTGCATATATCATACATATCCAATTAAAAAATTGAACTGATATTTACTACCTTGTCCATTAGTAATCTCATTTTAGTATAGAGTTATGATGATGATTTAATTTGGAATTTAATAATACATTGTATGATATAATTTGGTAGAACAAAATTCAGCAGTGTTGATAATAAATTATGCTCCATCGTGCAAAACAAAGAACATAATATGAAAGCAACTCAAGTTGGATGTCATATTGATAACTGCTGCCTTGATTTGTCCCGTATCCGCATAATACATAATCAAAGCATCAAGACGGGAAGCTAATCGTCAGAAACAGATACAAAGAACAAAATGCTTAATCAAGAAAAATTAACGTGAAGTGAGTGCTTTGCTCATTCCCATACAAAAGTCCTAGCTTTTTTAGGTTAGTCGCCTTCCTAATCTTAGTTAACCCGATAGTACCATCTTCAGTTATTTCTATCGGAATTTGTCGAATTTCTAGTCATTCTTAGTTGCACTAATGTTCTGTGAATGAAATAAACACGAAGAAAGGAGAGCTGATATTCATGCGTTTCAAATGCCAAAAAAAAAAAAAAAAAAAAAAACATGAAATGGCCTCCAACAAAACAATAAGCAAAGAAGAAGAATATTTCACTTTCCAACAGTTAAACAATTACCTGCAACCACCGAGATTCCTTTATCTCTGTATCTCTCTACGAGCATGTCGATCGTATCCCTAAACGCCTCGGGTTCTAGCAACAGGGTCGTAATGTCCTGAAACAAGATACCTACACCCAATCCAACCTATCAGGCACAACAACAACAACAGAATAAAATTAAATTAAATTAAATATTAAAAAAAAACTCGCCATAAAACCTCATGGAGCCCCGATCCGAGAAAAAGGACTTCAAAGTCACACTAATGAACTACAATTGTTAAGATTGCTTACCCGGTTTGGGGAAGTCGGGGATGACGCGTATGGTGGAGGCGATCCGCTCCAGGCGGGGGTCCTCTGCTCCTTCGGAGGCCATGGATCGGATGGAAGGGAGGCGAAAGGATGGTTTATGGAAGTAAAGAAGGGATGAGGAGGGCCGCGACGTTGAGGACGGCTGTGGAAGAAGAGGGGAGCGTATAAGAGGGGCCTTGTGGGGGAAAGAGAGTGAAAGCATTCCGGAGAAGAGGCGTATAAGAGGTGCCTTGTGGGGGGAAGAGAGTGAAAGCATTCCGGAGAAGAGGAGAGGGGGACTTGTGTGGGAAAGTGAGTGAAAACGGACCTAAGATGGTGCAGATGCATTCCGTTGAAGCGGGCGTTAAACTAACGGCGACTTACACTGCACGTGGTGGATCTTCGACCGTCCAAACTAACGGCGGCTAATTGCATAATTTCTAAAATCAGCGTGCGCTATAATCGAGATATTAATTTTAATTTATTATAAATAATTAATAGATAATAATTGTTTTGAATTCTGAAATTGAGTAATTAATTAAATTATATTAAATAATTTGTGTGTTCTTCATTTTAAATGCGAGTACTACTGCATGTCTTTTTTCTTCAAATCTTCAATGATCAAACCTGTATATATAATTGAATCCGCAAGGGTTCAGGGACACATAAAACAACCTAGCTAAAGCAAATTGTTCTCCTTCCAGAACAAATCAAAATTATATTCTTCCTCCCCCAACTTCATCGATCCTTCATACGCATGCATGCTGTGTGCACAAATTGCCAAACAAACACCTATACATACATACATCACTTTGGCGCATGAGCTACGCCATTGCCGACGCCCCAATTATAATATATATATTACTTCCGATCCTCTAACCAGTCATCATATTCCATCGTCTATCTTAAAATTAGTATATCTAGCCGCCAATACTAGCTAATCGGTCTCAATCTCCTTCACCCAATTAACCCTCCTTCCTCTCTGGCTCCAGGCAACCCACTCCCTACTTTCTGCTACTTGACTTTTCCTCGTTCCATATTTCTATTTTCCTTCTCTTTAGGATGTTAAATTAATTAACTGAGCGTATAGGATAGGAAAAAGTGGAATCTACCCTCAAGCGGCTTCATACATCCAGCCCTATAACCATCAGTGATAAGATAAATCAAAAAGTTATAGTTGGTCAGTATGGGGAGGATTTTTTTCCTTGGCTTTGTCGAGATTTGAACCCTTATCTTATGGTAGCAACTCTACCCTGAACTAGTCAACTAAATCCTGCCCCGAGGGTTTTTACTATACTGACCATTAATTGATGATGATCTTGGTTGCAGTCGGTGAAGATGAGTAGCTGACAAGGGGGTTTAATTTGTACACAACGGGTGAATTGGATTACACATTGACGGCAAGAGGACTCTCAATTGGGCGAGCTTGCCTGCACATCACAAAAGAGAAGAAGGAGGAGAAAACGTCAGTAAATTGGTCACACGAAAGGATCTTAGCGCAGTCACTCCAACGCTCAAATTAGGGAAGCAATGGAAGAATAGTGAGAAAAATGAAGACTAGTAAGATGAAATGTTCCAAGTGTTGAGATCGTTTACCTGCGCATGAGGGAGAAGATCTCTTATATAACGTTAACTCATTGGACACAAAAATCAAGGCATTACTATAAGAATACCGACCAAACTACACCACTGCCACCTTGCCAAAAATTGAACCAACCAACCCAGTATAAAAGCAGTGGAAACTATAAGTACCCTAGGATAGTTTTTGTGGGATCATAAAGATGCTAGAGGGGGTTAATAGCATTCGTCGCTTTTCGAAAATCACAAGTAAAGATAGATGCAGCGGAAAAGAAAGAAGCACACAATCGCAAACACAAGTTGTTCTT
>JBAMIE010183170.1:0-12947 GCA_037177295.1 Kaempferia parviflora | reverse complement strand
GGGCTCAAAACAGGGTTACCACCAATGCCTCATTTTATTACTGCTATGAATGTTCCCTTTATGATTATTTAACATGATAACAGAAGTTTCAGTAATATGCCTCTTATTGATACGGCTATGAAAGGAATGAATGCGCTCATGTTTGCTTATTAATACAGCTATAAGTTTAGATATGCGTCGTTATATCTCTTGAATGATTTATATACGTAGAAATTATCTAATTGTTTAATTGTTCTCACTAGACAGTACACATGTTAGCCTTTGGTGCTGGTCGGATATATCTAAATTCTTGTTTAATTGCTATCTATTACTTGTTCAAGTTACTGCACTCATACATATCAATTCATGAAAAGCACTTGTTGAGTTATGAAACTCACTAAACCTTTAATGTAGGTACAAGTCAAGAAAGAACCTGGAGACGAAGTAGCCGGAGAGATGTATGAGCTTTGACACACACACACTGCTCGGGGATTCCAAGAAATGTAGCAAATAGTTAGACGGGTTATTAGTGTCTGGTAATAAAGTAAATATGTATTGTTGGCATAAGAAGCAAACAAGAGACTTGCACCATGATATCATTATTCTCAATATAGAAACAGAACACATGCACATTTTGTGCCTGGTGCCTAACATATAACTCAGTTTCGTACCCTACCTATTTTTAAGACAAAATTTATTAGATGGCCACAATTTTTATTGTAGATTAAAGAAGATGTATATACCCCTTTGCCTGTAATGAGTTGTTGGGTCGCAAGGACATTCAGAATAATAGTCCCAGTTCTTCTCTATTCCATTGATAGATATTTATATTGTTCAATAAAATAAAGTAAAAGTTGGTCCATGAATATAGTGGTTTCATACAAAACTGTAGTTTCTACTATTAGAACATGGTGTTAACTCAGTATAAGGTTCAGACGTTTCAGTTGGTATCAGAGCAGTTATGATCCTCCAAGAACAGTGTGTGTAGGCCAACTCGTCAAGGACTCGGATACTTCTGTCTTCAAGCATATAAGTAAATCTTCTTAGTAGAATTAGGACTAAAGTTTTCTTGAAAGTTTGTAAGTGATCTGGTGATGCTTTTGTTTGATTTGGCAACCTTTGTGATTTATGCTACGGATTTGTAAGTTTCTATTTGTCGTACCTTAGGGTGGGTTGTTGCCTGTGTTTTCATGGTAATTTCGGATTTAAGGATTTGGGGGAAAGGTGAGGTTTGGTTCTTAACGTTTAACCTTCTTTTGTTCAACAGATTTTAGGTATTGGGTAGATGTAAAGGAAAGGTGGTTCATTTATGATATGTCTCATGTTTCATAGATTAGCTTGATCATTTGAATGGAAATTGGGATTTCCAAATATGGGTAACGCTGATTATTGATGCTCTTAGAAGCAAGATTATAAATGTTTTTGCACTTGCATTTTTAAACTGGATAGAATGGGTTGGTTGGCAATTTTCTTTGTTTGTTGTAACGGAATTTAGTTTTGAATAGGGTATAAGGGAGTGGTGATTTGTACCGATGTTTACATTTTCTCTTGAAATAACATGAATTGATGGACAGAATTTAGGTTATTAGGATATAAATGTTATTGTCCTTGCTGTCCTGTTGTTCTTTGGAAATTCTGGATTAACACGGGAGAAATCAAATATGAACGTTGATGTTTTTGCCTCACATTGAAACAATGCTTCTTATGAACTGTACTCATAGTAACTAGAAAAGGGAGTTCAATTGAAATGGTTTTGGTGCTGGTCTATTAATTGGTAAATATGTAGTTATGAGTTTAAATGTTCTGCTTTAGTTTTGTGTTTATTGAACGTTTAGTATTTCTTAGCTATCATCGTGTTGCTTCAGTAAATGTGATATAGCGATGTAGTAATAATAATCAATTAAGTGATTCAAATTCCAGCATGAGAAGTAAGGTAGGAAATATTAACTATTATGATTTGCAATGAAAATTTTACATGACAGTAAATGCAATCAGTTGTAACCTGATGCATGCTAGAGAATGATGTTAATGTGTTTACCTAAATGCATGAGTTGATGGATACGAGTGTAAGTGGTAACTATACGGGAAAGGTGCCTTGGGATGAGCTCCAAGGAGGGCCTTTCCAATAACAAAAGATATATGAAGATGATGAAAAGGCCATGGAGATATAATTTCAATTCTCCAAAGAGGTACCTCTCGAATGGAATATGAACAAGGATTATGGAAATGGGCTCTAAACAGGGTTACCACTCATACACCGTATTTATCTTCAAGAAGATGTGTTCTCTTGTATGATATAATTCACAAATTTTATGTAGTTCTAATTCATCCATTCTCTTGTTTAATAATGGAATATTCTACTTGTGTTTTCCTTTGAGACTTGCTAATAAATCTTTGGCTTAGGGATAGTTCCAACTGCTGGATAAGAAACTTGCAACTCTTATCATGATTGATGTATAAAGAGGCCTTGAAACGACAATTATGTCTCCCTTAAATTCTGCATGATTGTTTCCATCACAATGTGAATATGTCTCCATTAAATTTCTGCACAATGCAATTATATCTTCATCAAAATTCTGCATGATGGTTTCCATCACAATGTGAATATGTCTCCATCAAATTTTTGCATGTTTGCTTCCGGCACATTGAAATTTTGCAAGTTATCTCATGGTACACTGTTTTTGGTAACTATTACCTGTGACCGGTTTCCAAAGGCATGTTAAAGTATAAATCTGACAAAATTGTAGTGTTTCCTCACTAGAATATAGAGACTCTGGCCTAGCATCAGACCACCTTACTACACTTATACATATCTTTTGGTGAAATGCATTTGCTGAGTGGTGAACTCACAAACATTAAAACTTTCTATGAAGGTACAAGTCAAAGTAATGGTGAGATGACAGAGGACATGGGGACGAAGTAACCAGAGAGATGATTGGCAAAGACACACATACTGTTCAGGATCTCCATTATATGCTGCAAACAAAATTTATATTACTTTTCTCTTCATTTCCTCTTGACTGTAAGAACAGGAAATTGGCTATAATTCCGTTACATATGAATGTTACTCATTATTGTTATGATCCGGTGAAACACTGTTCATATTGCATTCTCTGGAGATTTATTTGTTTGGTAGCAAATAAGACTTGGCAATAATTTGAGATGACCTTTACATAAAAATAAATATAGGTTCAAATTATAATAAATATGATTAAAAAGGGAACGTTTCAACTGAGCTTTGCTTAGTTGTTGGTGAATTGTAGGTTTGTTCAATTTGGAGAGCTTGAACTTTGATTCTTGTAGGATCAGTGATGAAGGATTACTAAACCTGAAAGGTATGTCTTAGTTTTCTAATTAATTCAAGCTGTTACATTATGTTTCTTCTCTATGAATTTTCATCTGCTTTAATATTGTAAAAAGATTTTATTTTAACTATGATCGATCACTTCAGTACATGAGTGTAGCATGTAAAATCTATGACAAATTTTCTCATCTAAATTCAAGGCATGAAACCTTCTTGTACCTGAGATTTCTATCAACTCCCTTTTGTATTTTTAGCCCTGCTGCAATTAAAAAGTTTGGAGCTGTCCGACACTGGAGTTGGTAGCAACGGACTGAGCCATCTCTCGGGTATGATTATAAGTTAGGCATGGTATTGCTGTTTGGTTATATAGGCCGCATGGTGACTTTATCTTGAGTTAAATTAATATCACTACTTATTAATATGCAAACATGAGTTCTCAGTAATGTTTGCTTGCTAAATCTTCCAGGTAACACTAGAAAGCCAATGCTTAATCTTTGGTAGTTTTGATAAATCGTAGTGGATTCCTTGTTTAGTAAACTGTGTATGGAAAACTATATTTTTTTTGGGATGATTTCAATTTAATCCATAGTTATGCATGAATCTTGAAAGATATTAATATTAATTTGGCTTTTAGGTATTAACCCTGTTCTCTTGTGCTGCTCCTATGATTTCCTAAATTAGTTTAGTTTTAGTATTTTATAGTGCTTTTGTTCATTTTGGATGTGTATGTGGAAAATCAGAACTGTTTGGAGCTAAGATTGCTAGTTGCAGAGGAATCCTTTTTATATAGTCCATTCTTGTAACAAATTCATTCAGCAGAGAAAAGGAAATAGACTTCAAGTTGTATGAGAGCAGAAAATGTTCTTTATTCAACGAGACCCCATGTTTATGTGATTATTAGCATAATTATACGTTGGTTATGATGATCTAGCTACCTTTTTCATCTGGCCTGGGTTAGGTTGCTTGAGATCTGCATTGGTGGCGTTAGCATGATAACAAAAGCATACCTTGTCTCTAATGAAAATGGAAACTTTTCTTCTAATTTTGTTCCATTGTTCATACTATCAGATGGGATCATGCTTTATTACTGGTTAAAGACTGGATTTTATAAAGGAAAAATAAATTAAAATGTAGATAATCAATCTCCAAAATGCTAAAGCTATCTGGCAATGGGCTAAATTCTTGTCAGCTCGATACTGAAGAAACATCACACTAAGAGTTACTGGAGTAACTGTGTCAACAATTTAGAACTCAGTAAAGTTATTATCAATGGCCACACCCCATCAATAACTGAGTATATATATTCACTTTCAGGATTGTCCAATCTGGAAAGTTTAAATCTGTCATTCACATCAGTAACTGATGGTGGTTTGAGGAAATTGTCTGCATTAACTTCTATCAAATCACTTAATTTGGATTCTCGTCAGATAACAGATTCAGGGTTAGCTGCAATAACAAGTAAGACTTTTAACAGGCTTGCATTATTTCCTAATATGATAATTTTTTATTCATTGTGTACATTAATATTTTGGAAGTTATGATAATGTATGTTATCGAGGATCTCAACTTATGCTCTATAGCTTGTTTCTTTATAAAAAGGGGTGATTTGCTTGCTTATGTTGACTTTTATAAACAATGTAATAACTAGAACGAGTGATAAGCAAATAAACAATGCTCATTTGCATGCTGTCACCTGAAATGTAGCTAGCTTTCTCCAACAAAAAGATTCTTTTAAATTTGAAACATTATCACTTTGTTCCCTTTTCTGTTATTTGCTTTGCAGCTGAGGTGGTCATAAACTTGTGCATATGTCTGCAATAATTATCTTTATCAGCTGTTTCCTAGCTTGTATAAATTACCTCCTGGCCAAAATTCAAAAGCAACATTTTAGTTTTTTATTTTGATGAAATTAAAGTGTAGGAGAACATTGTGGAAGCTCGAGTGTGAAAGTATAATCCCTGTTAGTTTTAGTATGTTGTGAAGGAATTTGGAAGAAGACTTGAGCAGGAGAAATAGAAGAGTCATGATTTTGGTTGATGCTCGATGCCTTAATCTGAGAAAGAGAAAATTAAATTTTTAGAATCAATAAATCAAAACTGTTTGCGGCATGACCATGGAAGCACACATCAGTCATGTTAGTGGGCGCAATTAATTTCAACTAAGTGCTCTTTATATGTTTGTTTTTTATTTATATGCAAGTTTTCCCTAGGTGCACTATCGATGAAGTCCATTCTAATAATCATATATTCTCAGTAATATAAATTTTGTTGGTTCATATCATGCAGGTCTTACTGGATTGACGCACTTGGATCTTTTTGGTGCTCGTATCTCTGACTTTGGCACGAACTGTTTAAAATGTACGTGAATTAACAAGCATCTGAGATGTCTCTTTTTTCTTTCCTTGTTTGAATCTCACCTGTTTTCACGCAGTTCAAATTCATGGCTCCTACTTGCCCTTCATAAAAGAAACTCCAAGCAACTGAAATTAATTAATGAAATAGTTTATTGATGCGAAAAAGGGACAATAATAGATAAATAGTTGTTGGAATCTCGCTTGCTTTTGTAACAAAGATTTCTTGGGGCTTACTCTAGACATGATTCTCTTTTTCTTTTGAAGGAATTTATAATGCATATGTATACTTGCAAGGTGTATGTTCCATTTACTTCATTTAGTTCTAGGTATATGATTGTAGAACTATACTTTATATTGGTACATGGTTGTCTATCGTAATCTGTTGTCTTATGGGCCCTCATTAAGCTCTTGTAAATATTTAACTATTATTCAAATATAGAAACTCTAATCTTGTTAGAGGATTATCATCTAAAACTTCCTTAGCCTGGAACAAAATGTTTGATAGCTGTGGGGTATCTCTCTTACTGGCATATTTGTGCTTTGGCATAAAAGAAAGGTTGGTGATTTCAAAGGTCATTAGCATTGAAGTAGGCAGTCATCTAGATTTGAATCAGAAAAAAGTTAGATGAAATGGAAAGATCTCTAAAAATAAATTATATCCATTCTTCAAGCTTGAATTTCAATGCACAAATTGACTCATTACTTCTTGATATGTTGACTACCCTAACGCGTAGTAATTAGGTTTCCATATAGTGTGGCATGCATTGGGCTCTTTTCCAAGTGAAATCTCTTGCATTATTATCTTCAGCTTGGTCTTTCCCTTTATTTCCAATAGACAAAATGGTTTGGTCTTTGGATTCATCTGATGTTTCTAATAGACGAAAGAACATATTCCTAAAAGTTATCTTCCGATTGGTCCAAAGGCAGTGACACTATCTTTAAATTTGGTCAGATTTCAAGAACCTGCAGTCCCTTGAGCTCTGCGGAGGCTTAATAACTGATGCTGGAGTGAAGAACATCAAGGACCTCAAATCTCTTACACAATTGAATCTGTCTCAAAACAGTCACCTCACCGACAAAACCCTGGAACTGATTTCAGGTACGTCCAAATCTTGAAAAACAAACTCTTCTTGAGCATCTACATTGAAATTTTTCATCTTGACAACTTTCCCCTGATTACAGGATTAACTGGATTAACCTCTCTTAACGTATCAAACTCTCGCATAACAAATGCTGGACTCCAGCACCTGAAGCCATTGAAGAACCTGCGATCACTCACCCTCGAGTCATGCAAAGTGTCGGCCAATGAAATGAAGAAACTACAGTTGTCTTCTCTTCCAAACCTGCTCAGCGTTCGACCTGAGTAAGCAAGCTTGTTTGGAAGCCACCCCCGCATGTAAATACTCTTCCACTGTACAGACAGCCTATGCATATGATCGTCGAATATTTGGCTTAGCAACGGAGACTGGATTTCTATAGAACTGTATATATGGGTGTCTAGAACTGGTCTGATTTAGTTTAATCTAAGGGTGATGTTAGAGCAGCAAATGGTAGCACAAGAAAGATGAAAATGGTGTTTCCTCCATTTCAGAATTGATTCAAGTGTTGTTCTTCACCTGAACAATGATTATTTGTAAATATATGTACATAAATTGGGGAAAACAAGTGTCGGGTTTGCTTCAGCATCAATCTGCACATTCAAAATTGATTCCCGAGTCTACTGATCTTGCTGCTTTCCATTGCTGCCAGAAGTGGACTGTGTACAGAGAACAAAAAACAAAACAATTTGCTTAGCTGTTTTGCTGTCTGAAATGTATATAAATAATTATGCAAATGTTTTGAAGTATACTGAAGTGAGCTCTTGTTTGTGGGTTAGAATGAGCCGTAGTTGAATTGCTCTTAAGTGGATTTTCTTGGATTACCCATACAGAGGCACATGTTGCAGGGGGTTGGTTATTATGTTACGTGTGGTTCTTGGACTGGAATTGATAGAGATCAAACAGCTGATTGAAATGGTTCAAGAAATATAACTAGATGGAAATTGAAATTTCAAGTACATTCTTCCTTGCCACAATCCACCTTCAATCCTTATAAACCATCACTCTCTATTCCCCTCCAGGAATCTGTCAATACAAATATCACATCAAATAACTTCATACAACAGAAGAAACCTCTCAAATTCCCCAAACCGACGAGCAAGAATACGTCTTTTAACAAAAATGCTGTAGAAGCATTAACACAACATCATCAGTGCAGTGAAGCTGAAGCTTTCGGATGCCTAAATGACCCACTTGCATACAGCATCTGATACACTGGCCTTATTCTCTCAGTCAGAATGATGCACAACACAGTTCCTAAACTGCACACTGCCGCCAGGATGAAGAACGTTAGCCGAAAACAATGTGGTCCATAACACGAAGAGCTGTCTTCGTGCACAAACACAGAATGCTGCCTTGCAGCTTCTTGATCATACAAGTACCCTGCAAGCAAGCTCGAGAATAAGGTCGCGCCGAGGGGGTTCCCTAGTAGCATGAAGTTGAAGAAGGTCCCAAAGTTGTTTAGTCCGAACAGCTCTGATGTGGTTGGAATCATCACAGCAGTTTGTGCGCCATAGCAGAGGCCAAGCAGAGCAGTTGAAACGTTGAGAGTGAGCCTGAGACCCCAGGCATAGAAAAGGTAGGCGATCACCATGGTGATCTGTGTGCACATCATCCAAAATGGCCTCGGAAGCATCCTTGTCCTGAAATAAAAATGTTGAATTCATTCCTTTTGTACATATAATTTGATGATCGAGTCTTATATGATTTCTTCCCGCTCTTGTATCCAGTTCAAAATTGAGAATGAGAAAGGAAGAAAACATCATCACCTTACGAAATGTTCAGAAACAGCACCACCACCAAGACGACCGAGGAAATTACCAAAGCTGAAGAGACACAACAAGATGGTTGGATCATCAACTCCGGCAGCAGATCCGATCTGTGCCAAATTGTTCAACACAGTTACTCCAGTTCCAGCTCCAATGAAGAAGGCCAGAAACAGAAGCCAGAAATCAGCTTTAACAAAAGCTTCATGCACCTCGAAGTCATCCCCTCTTCTCGGTCTCTTCTTCTCCTTCACAGCTCCTTCCCCCACTGCCAACAGCATATCCGCATATGATACATCGTCAGAGAACTCTTGCAAGTTCAGTAAGTCTGCTGCATCTAGTAATGGCTTTGTAGTCGTATCGTCTTCCAAGTCATCAATGGAAGGTACCATCGACACAGTGACTCTAGCGTGTTCAAGCTTAGGCTTGAAAATAGTCATCTTGATCGGGATGGCAAGCGGCGCGAGGAGGAGGAGCACCATCCCACCAAAGAAAACAACAGCACTGACATTATTTAGGGAATAATAGCTGTTGAGGAATGTGAAAACAAGAAGGTAGAGGCCGAGAATTATGCTCAGGACTTGAATGACCACGAAATGGCGACTCTCAGTTGAGTTTTCTACTGTTGACGGTGTGCAAGGACGAACAAGGCTCATCATTGCAAGGCAAATGGCCGGCAGACCAATGGTGAAGAAGAGTAAGAGATTGTTGGGTGAGCTACCAAGCACACTGACGTAGAGTCCAGTGAAGATCGAACCGCTAAGGCCAACGTAGCCTTTGAGGATGCCAGATACGGTACCACGACTCACCGGAAAGTTCCTCATGTTGGTCACTAGCACCCCAGTGATCAGCCATGCGCTGCTGTTGGTGCCAATGCATAGAGCAATCCACAACTGAAAGAACAAGGTGAATCCTAACACATGGCATATTCAATCTCTAAAGAATTCAATAAGGCTTCAACATGACATATTATCATACCATGTGAAAATAATCAAGAGCACAACTTATGTACACTCAGAAGCCAAAATATTTGTCTCTATTGAGAATCAAAGTACATTTTTTTATCTTTGATGACCACAAGGTGTTTTCAATTCATATCAATAATTTAGACCTATCAATAGTTTCATATACATATTCAAATCTTTAATCTTTGCCCGAAAGTCCTACAAATCTAACTTGCTTACATCAAAGTCAAACGACTATCAATAAGAATATATTCGATAAATTAATAATTAACCATTAAAATCATCCTTTCATTTTGTTGGTTCCAGTCAATATTAACTCAAGAGTTCCTTTTTCCTTTTTCACCGCAATTTTATTGGAAAGTAGATGATTAAGAGTTTAGTGAAGTAAAATGTAAGGTAAGAATAAGATCAAGAGTAGAAGCGATTAATAGCAGAAAATGAAGGGAGGAAATAAGATTGTGCTCACGAGCCAAAAGGGCAGTCCGGTGATGGTTCGGGATAGGGCGAGCCAGAGTACGCCGAACCCGACGAAGCAGCAGGCGGCGCCGGCGAGCAGCACGACCCATGTCCTGAACCGTGCGCTGACGAGGCCGGCGACGAGGCCGAAGTTCTCGCCGACATCGTTGGCGACGCCAAGCAGCGCGAGCTGCTGCTGGCCGAGGCCCAGAACCGCCTTCAGCGACGGCGAGTAGAGCGGGAAGGTGTACGCCGCCCCCGCTGCCACCTGCACCCACACCGCCGCCGCCAGGCCCACCCACGGCGGCCGGCTTCCGGCTTTCACCTCCTGCATCCCAATTCTACTCCGATTAACCTAATCTTGCGAAACAGAGAAGGGGACTTTACGGTGGAGAACTGGAGATTCATCAGACTTTAAGCGGAGATAATAATACTTTTGCGATTAAAATAATAAATAAATGCAGAAAATCGATGGAGAAATACTTTTTCTTTTTGCGAAATTATTTATGCCAGAGATTGATGCCGAGACAATATTAAAAGGCATTTCTTTTCAACTTTAATTTGAAGAAAAATGTGGAAAATGTCAATCGCACAGCTTGCTCAAACTGTACAGAAAATGCATTTTGAAATTTAATGTCAAATAGTTTTAAATTAGATGACGAGATTTGAAGTATTAAATCAATTTAATTGACTAAAGCTAATTTTTCACTAAGATATTTTTTGTTAAAATTAATTTTTTTAAGCCGAATTGATAAAAAGTATAGTTCGATCGGACTTCCCGATATGTGAAAGACATGGGCAGCGTGTACTTGTCGTCGAACCAATTAACAACTAACACGTGTTATAATCTTCTGCATAACGTGCCGCCGACACCAACCGATACCGCATCTCGACCAACTGTAACAGCTCACTTCTTCGAACTTCATTTCACACGATATAATATCAAAATTAGGACACATACAATTACGAATATGGAGCATGATTAAGACAAAATTAAGCTAATCATCTTCGAAACTCTTGTTTTATATGGCAGCTCGCGCTGTTGGCGTAGTCTCCGTCGTCGGATCTCGTTGTTTGGCGTAGAAGCTTCGAGAGAGTTTTCGTGTTGAACAAGTAGGTGGCATTTTCGTCATTTTATACAACGGAGAGGTTCTTTTATTGACATGGGCACGTGGTTTCGTTTTGGGCCCTGTTTTTCATCGAGTCGGTTGATTCCTATCAGAGATCGATCGATCGAGAGATCGATCGACGATGCCCATAGAGTTCTGGTTTTATTACGATCGTGCCTCTTTTTAGAGTTTGCTATAAATACCACGCCGGAGTTGATCTATGTTTGACGAATTAGAGAGTTGCGGCCTCTTTTGGTTTGAATTCAAAGGAAATGGCGTCGTCTTCAAAGAGATCTGGCAGACCGGTGCTCGCTTTTCGGCGATCGGTCTCTCCGGCGGGCGGCTTCGCCTCCTCGTCAACCAGCCTCTCTGCTCCCTTCTTGCATCACCGATCGGCCTCCCCTACCCGCGTCCACCTGGCCGGCGCTAGGTCTTCCGGATCTCCCTCTGTTCGCTTCTCCCTCAACCGATCTGCCTCCCCGGGACGCTCCATCGCTGCGTCCGACAACCGATCATCTCCAGCCCCGGCCCGGCGCACCTGCCTCTGCTCTCCTTCCACCCACCCTGGATCCTTCCGCTGCCACCTCCACAAGGGCCGCAACGGCGGCGGATCCGCGGCTGCTTCCTCGCCGTCGAACAGGCTCAATGCGCGTCGGTCCGCGATGGCGAACTCACTGGTCCGGATCGGGGCCGTGGAGGGCGAGTGGGTGAAGCGCGCTCTCTCTGCGCTCATCCGTCCCTCCTCCCACCAACAGCGTCGGCGGGGAGCCTTCCAACCCCGCCCTAGCCGCCTCTCTCGGATGTCCAACGCCGCCGATCCCTAAATCTCCGCCGTCCGATCCACCGATCTAGAATCAGGTTTGTAGAAACACGCCAAAACAAAATCGCGCCCCTCTCTTTCCTCCTCAACACCGCCAGATACGCCGGGATCATCGGATCCTGATTGGAGCAATTATTTTGCTAGCTGTTTTAGGAAACCTTTGTATCAGGGCTGGAGTTCGGCGGCGAACTGATCTCGGCCATCTGATTTGTACATACACTTAATTTGGCCGGCGTTGTTGCAACGCCGATGGAACAAACACCCGAATTGAACCGGCAAGAACACTTTCGAGAGAAATAAAAATCATCCAATATTCCAATTTGTTCAAAACTAACTGACATCTACCATATTCATTAATCTTCACTAACTCATTCATTGATTGATAATGGATTGAACGTGATGGTGTGCTTGTGCTTTGTTGACTGCAGTAATGGGAGTTACGTTCCCGTTGTGCTTTAAGTTTGGATTGCGTCGCCGTCAAGTTCTCATCGTCGGTACGTTCCGTCATCTGCGAGGTAAATTGTTGTTTATTGTTAAAAATATTCTGTCATTTATATACATATTTATTTATTTTATGCGTGTTCCTACTCGATTTAGCCTATGTTCTGCTTTTCAGGGAATTGCCTCAGGAAGCTACTTGATTCAGTGACTGGACCACTGGTGAGATGAATCGTAATATGATGACTAGGTCTCAATTAAAACTATAATATTAAATCACTTAGTATTAGAACCATTCACTTAACATAATAATCATGTAATGATTTTGAATTTCTATTAACGGAATGGAAGGTGAATGAAAGTTTATCAATGGAATGGAAGGTGATGGAAAGGAAAGAGAAACAAATGGAAGTGAGGTATTTATGTTTTCCTTGTTTGGGAGGAAGGTAAGTTTATTATCTTCTTTGGGAAGAAAAGAGGAAGAGGAATGAAGGTTAAATATATTAAGTTACAAAATTACATTAAGTAATAAAATTATTATTAATAATATTAATAGGATGAAAATATATAGAATAAATAAATATAATATATATATATATATATATTTTAATATGATAATTCCAATAGAATTTGAAGAAGTTTATTTAAAATACCTCATTT
>JBAMIE010183115.1:0-12956 GCA_037177295.1 Kaempferia parviflora | reverse complement strand
AAGTTAAAAATTCAAAATGAGTGCTCTATATTTTTCTTACGTCAATCTATATTATTTTAATCGTCTGAGACAATTAAGACAAGGGATGTCATAAGTCATAGTCAAACCTAACTCTAGTCTGAATCAGTTCTTGATAGGTGCCCTGTCGCTACCTGGTAGTCCGGAGCAAATTAATTAAAAAAATCTTAAGCTCAGATGTATTTTTCATATTGATGAGGTGGAGTTTAACGGGTGAAGAGGGATTCGGACACCGAAAGTAAGGATTGCCCCATGCTACTGACAGTTTGGCAGATGACATGGTTCCCCAGTCGGTCCCCAGGCCCAGTTGGTTAACATATCGATCCTTCCTAAGAAGATAACGGAAGTCAAGACAATTCACACGGTCGGCTAACACATTAGGCCTCCCTGAGGAAGCAACAGAAGTCAAGACAGCCCGCCCAGTCGACTAACACATCGATCTCCCTGAGGAGGTAACGAAAGTCAAGGCAACCCGCCCCGCCGCCCTTGAGACTCGCTAGTCGACTAAGACACCGGTCTTTCCTGAGGAAGTAACGGAAGCACACTCTACATACTTCTTTGGCGCGTAGCAAGCTAAGCCTACGACAGGGTGTTAGAATCGCAGACAACACATTATATGGAGGGTACAAGCGAAGCTTCCAGCCCTGACAGCCGTACCTCTTCTGACAATCGTACGCCAACCACACATCCAGTTAAGGTAAGGTGTCAGTGTTTAGGATGGTTTGCCCTTGGCGGGTAGCACATTTATATGTGCGTCAAGGGATGAACCTCCACTATATATAGGGGTCTTTGATCTCTAATGCAGGTACGCGCACCTAATATTTTACTATTCATCTACTGCCTTCATTTTCTCAGGATCCACCATTAACTTTTGAGCGTTGGAGTACGAGAGCCGGGATCCCTTCCTGATCCGTTCTCTAACGTTTGTTGTAATCTGCACGAGTGCTTGTAGGTAACGAGAGGACGAGGCGCCACGTGTCTAGATGATCAACACTCAGTCCACTTACGATCCACCTGATCGTCATATTTTCTAGTATTATCTGCACGATTTCAGATAAAATCATATATTATAAATATAATTTTAAAATGGAAGAAAATTAAAATAATAATTTTTGTTTTTACTAATTTTGAGATAGATCTCATAATTTTTTTCACTAATTAGTAAGGATCAAAGTAAATTTAAAAAAAATTAATAAACTCAGTTAGCTCATTTACTATCTTTGTGGGTGGTTAGTTTAATCCCATAAAAATTTTCTATCGGCCACTAGGATAAATCGAGAAGTACTCACGGTGGACGGTCCAGAAGTCCAACATTCATTAGTTGTGAGTCATATTTAGAGGAAAAATCTCTACAAATACGTTGTAGCTAGGAATCAAACTGTGAATACTTAAGAGACAATTAAACATCCTTATCGTTGCACCTTAGTCCGGGACATCTTAGTCCGGGACATCAGAGTAAATTAAAAGCTCTTACAGTAGGTGACTATTTGCCTAACGGTCAAATTGTTCATTAAAAAAAAAATCTATTAATTTATTAAAATTAAAATTTAATGATTAGATGGCAGTGAAATTAAAAAGGCCTCCGTAGCTACACTAGCCCGGGCTAAAATAGCACTTCGGATTAACGATTTTGTATTTTAATTTTTTTTTATCAAAATAACATGCTCACTTATATTTGATATCTGAAATATTTTTTTATTTTTGATTTAACAGAAAATTGTCTATATGAAGAGATAAAATTAATCTTGTGAATAGAATTTGTTCAAATTTATATGATCAGATGAGTTAAATCGAATCTAAAATAATTAAATTATTAAAAATATTATTTAAATTTTATTTTTTTCAATGAACTCGAGCTTATCCATCTAGACGTTGTTTAAAATATTAATATTTTAAAATGTATTTGGTTGGTGATTTAGTTTAATATTATTTATTTATTTATTATTTATAAGTTTATTTAATTTTATCCATGGATATTATTTATAAAAGTTATTTATTAATAATTTATATATTTTTTATCACAAAATATTGAATAAAATAATGAACCACTTAACATCGCAATCTAGCACGACGGATTTGATTCCATAAAAATTTCTACCCCGTGTCAGGTCCGAACTGAATCCGGCCTGAGACCGTTTTCCTACACTGTAGCTCACCGAGATTTACCATCCCGTGCTGGTCTGGTCTGGTCTTGGGTGGACTGGGGGGCCCCCAGCTGGAGGTATTTCTTTTTCCCCTGCAGCAAACGGAAGTAATCCCACTCGAATGCCGAGGGTTCTAAGTTTCTGTCGATCCAAATCAATCGCAATCCTAATCTGGATCTTCACCGCCATCCTCTTCTACCTCACCCTTCGAATCTCCATGGAGAACTCCAATTCCTCTCCGGCGCTCATCGCATCATCAGATTCCGGTAACTACTCCCGATCATTTGTTCTCCGTTGGAGTGGAACTCATAATTTTTTTTTTTTGGGTTTTTTAACGGCGGATTTCAGTTCTTTTTGAATGAGTTCTTGGAATTGTTTGCATGGTCTTATTAGTTTGTGATCTGAAGACGTCAAAGTCCTCGCTTTCCCTCTTTTTTTATCTAGGTTTCTTTGGGAGAATAATGGTTGTGTGCCTGGATTAGGATCTAGGATGTCGATCGCGGATCGGCGGAAGATTTTGTACGATAAGATGGCTCGAGATTTGGACGAGCACGGCGCGGCATTTTTGAACGGCGGAGAGACTTCGCAATCACTGTCGATTTCGGAATTGTTTGAGTTGCAAAATGGTTCTGTTACTCCGGTTTTGAAGGTGAAGTCTCTACATTTGTGCTTTAGTTGAGCTGGCTTCTTGAAAAATAGTATTGGCTTTATTTTTTTCACTATCTATCTCAACGCCTACGCCCTTTCTCTTCGCATTCATTTTCTTTTAACAGAAGGCAGATCCACCAGTTCGAGCAACAGTGCTTTATCTCGGCAGTGAATACTCGATTCCGATCTCGTATGTACTTTTGTTTTCCTCATAAGGATTCCCATTCATTCTTTCAAAAGAAATATTTTTTTTTTATCAAATTTGGAAAAATCAAGCAAGTCAAGATATTATGATTGATGATGCAAGTTAAATTCTTTAGATTCTGGACTAACGTTACCATTCTGCTTACTAACAAAGGAATTACTTGTCTTTATTTGAATGCTCTCTGCTTTGATTCTTGATTAAAGTGTGCCAATTTTAGTGCAAACAATAGGTTAGTTTCTTCCTAAACTAATTCTTTGGTGTATTGGTCCTAAACTAATTTTTTGGTGTATTGGTTCTGGCAGGAAATCTGTCAGAGAAGTCTTTCTTCCATACTTCGACAGTGGTAATTAACCTAATTTACAGCCATTTTGCAATGGTTAAAATTGATTTACGCAAGCTAAAAATATACCTGAATTGTGTTCAATTTTTTCACTTGTTGATTCAATTGCTTGTATCTAAAGTTGAAGTGTCATTAGAAGGCTATGTTTACACTATTTGACTCCAGAATTAATGTTGCGATCCTTCTGAAACACCACACTAAAAGCTGCATGAACTTGCAGTATATTATGGCCCTAATGTCTTGTCAAAACTGAATGTAACCAGCAATTAGCTTTAACTGTTTCAGTTATCTGGTTTCAAAATATGAGCATTTACCACTCGAGCATGTTTCATGCCTCTCATCATCTGATACCTGTAATTGCAACAAATGAACAGGTACTAGAAACTTGTTATGATTCTTGTACATATCTGCAAAAATTTGTATTTTGATATCATGCATATTTTCTTGAGATTGAAGCTGAGGCAAATAGTATTAAAAGTGTTGCGAAAGCTGTATGCCCCCTGGAAATTATCTTGGATAGAGTTGTGTTGACATCAACTGGTGTGCTACTGGGATGCTGGCAGGTCTCTCTCATCCTTCTTGTTCTTCGCCTTTCATTCTGACTCCTGATATACTTTTAAAATATTTTCATGGACAATGTTAATGCAATTTTTTGTGAGCTATGTAAACTTCATGATAATTCTGGTCATATGCATGTTGTGTTTCATCTAGAACTGCTGCTTATACCGCCGCTAGACATTGCTCCTTACAATTTAGTTTGGGTGTTGCTCTTCATGCCTTAATGATGCATTCTCATCAATTGCTGGTATTTCCGTTTGATGTGTCTGAAGCCATTCTTCCAAAAGTGCTTAGGTCGCAATGAAGCTTACTGAAAAGTTTGTAGTGTTTTATGTCAAAGTCCGATAAAATTATCTGTGTTATTGTTAACAGTATGCATAATTGCAAGAACAATCATCAAACAATTAAAAAATAATACAAAACTAAAAGGTGCAAAGGTAACTTCTGCCATAATTCACACAAACTCCCTTTTGGCAAAATAATTCACAATCAACCTTCTAAAATTTAGTGCTTAATTCATTCTTTTTTTTCCCCCAATTGTCAATCTCTATTTAATAGATTTTTAAAAGTGTCTATGAAGGATCTTGATAGATCAAGTGATGGATGGGCAAATTACTAATGCCTTATCATTTTACTTATAAGATGGTCTACTTACTGCGGCTACAATTATTCCTTTTATTACTTACGAGCTAACCTTTTCTTTTGATTTATCTTATCTACCTTTCTGTTCTCGTAAACTGCTAGGTGGTCTCAGGCACTGATCCTACGGTCATTCGAGAAAAACTGAGAGCTGCTCTTCCACGTGCACCTGAGAAACAACTTGTAAGAAGATGCCTGTTTGTTTTAGTCTAATGATTGGTTCATTCATCCTTTATGTGATGATGCGATGAAGCATTGCATAGAACAGGAGCCTATTTGGCTGGGTTCTAGTTAAATGATAATAAATTCACACAAGAGCCATGTTTTCTCAGTCTCATGCTATTTTATCATTCCATCTTTTAACATTGTTTTTTTTTTCAACGTACAGTATGATTCTCTTCTACTTCACACTTCATTTGCAAGAATTCTTGGGCACCCCAAAATCTTATTTGAGGTAACACACTGTTGGTTTACGTATCAATCTTATGGAGTTACAGTGTTCTATCCGTTCTCTGCTACATTCTATTCCAATGAAAGCCATCAGTCATAGTTGGTTACAGCGAATATCCCTTGTACCATACCACGGTCAACACCGAATTTGGCTAAAAATTAGACCAAACATAGATCAAGTCCGAACTCAGAAGCTTTGTTCATAATTGTTGGTTTGTTATAGAATACAGTGGGTGTCTCTGATTACAAGTGCCTGATTTCATTTGGTCATGGGGAGATTGCTCGCTCAAAGTCCAAATTCATTATTATCTCACAAAATTTTCTCTTCTTAAACTCATTTCTTCAGTTGTATTTTTCCTGATAATCTACTTTTGTCCTTTTGCAAAGAAGCCTGAGAAGCCATCTGATAGCCTCCAGTTGTTTCATGAGCTAGTGGATCAGCTCAACAAGAAACTTCAAGGTTTCAAGGTAAAGCTACTCGCACTTTGACAAAGATCCCGTGTGCTGAATTTGTCATTTGCTACTTAAGTTTATGTTTACCTGCATTTCCGCTTATCATTCTCTGTTCAGGCAACCGTTTCGGAGCTTTGGTTCGTCGAAGAACATAATGTGCTAGCCTTAGCATTAGACGGAAGAATGAAGATAAGGAAGTTCCCTCTTGGTTGCAAACAGAATTAAGACATGCAAGTGGTCTGTCAAGAACTTCCCACATTCTATGAACTTGAGATTCTTAATGAAACAACAACCTCCTGCCTTATCCTACCTCAAAAGGTGGACCAAGTTCAAGCTGATGAGAAAAGAAGAATGCATTCTTCAGTGAGAGGCATAGAGAATCAAAATTTTTCTCAGCTGTGCTGTAACTTCAGTGTCAAAATACACTGGGGGTGGAAACAAACTGAATTAAATCGAGTCCAATAGTATGAAAATATTATTATTCAATTTCAAGCTTGAAAAGTATATGTGATATTCAAATTTGATTCGAAGTTTGAAAATGCAAATAATTTTGATTGGAGTTAGGTTCAAAATGGAATTTGAGTTGTTCGAACTTTGATTCAAGCAAAGTTGAATTATAATTTGAAATGATTTAAATTTGGTTTCAGTTTAAATTATTTGAACTTTAATTTTTCATGTATTTAAATTAAAATTGTATAGTTAGGTGGTAAATGACTCATAAACAAGTTAACAAAATATTATTAGTTCAAATTTGACATGAAAAAAATATTTAACATATTCTCTACTCGAATTTGATAATTTTAAATATGAATTAATTTTTTTTTGAGCTAGTTTAAGTTAGCTAGATTTGTTTGTATCTCTAGTCTTTATTTTATTTTATTTTATTTTTTTGCCAAGACTAACTACTATTCTATGTTAATTAATTGATTGCTTTGAAATGATTTAAATATTTTTTGAGAAATTTTAAACTCTTAACATATTATATATATAAAATGGTTGTTAAAGGAAATAAATATAATTTCCCCTTTAATTAATTGATATATAAATTTTCGATCCGGGGTCAATTCGAGCCGATCCACGCCTCTTCCAGAGAGTTCCTTATCTCTTCTCCATGACTCCACTGCTCTTCCGTTCACCTCCGCCGTCGGCATCCCGGCCGAGGCTCGCTGCTGCGACAAGCCGCACACTGCTGCTGCTCTTCGGTCCTTCGCGCGCCTCGTTTTTCCGTGAATCCAAATGGCTGTCGTTGTTTCGTAGCCGCGACAGCAGGAGACCTCTCTCGACTGCCATTACCACCACCTGCTTCTGTAACGCCGATGACAAGTTGAAGCCTGCATCTTCTGATGACTATAAGGTCTGATTCTTCCTTTGCTCTAGAAGCCGGTTCTACTCGTTCTTCCCTTGCCCCTTTTATTAGATCGTCTTTCCTGAGATTGTAATTTATAACTTATCGCACATTATGAAATGGAGCTTGTTTTTGTTGGAATTAGAATTTATTTGCTAGAAACTTCTGCAATTGTCTGACTAGATTCGTGCAGTTGTATTATCCTGGTGCCTTATGCAGTTTTTGATAGTAATTACAGGATTCAAATGTGAAATGGCCCATCCTTCGCAGGTGGGATGTACCGTGGAGTTGGCAAACTATCACGCTTACAATGATGGCATGCGGACTAAGGTATGCTGCAGCTTAGTGTTCAATGCTTGCTATGACATTCATTTGTTGGTAATCTTCTGGTGTACATTATTGTTCAATGAATTTTTTTTATAAAATTATTCTAAAAAATGTTGTGCCACAATTTTGTTCTTGTAGTAAAATTCTTCTAAAAAATGTTATGCCACAATTGTACATCATTTGTTTATGGCATCCGTGTTGTCCTTCTGCTGATGTTCATTACCACACAATCTTTTGTACAAAACTATTCTGAAAAATGATGTGCCACAATTTCTCTTTTTAGATTGAAAAAGGACAAAAAATGGTTTAATTGCCTTCCATTTTGTCACCTTGAGTTGTATTTGTATCTACTGTTTGTTTGGTATTTGCCAACACATAGAAGTTGAAAATTTTCCAGACAGCTTTGTCCTTACAGGGTTAGTGGAGGCATCACTATTGCCATATCTTGGCTTCCAAGGCAGGGAAGTTAGTTTGGATGAGAAAGCAGAACTTTTGCTTGCTGGGCAATTGTATGAGTGGATAACCTCGATCTTAGTTTCCAAATACATTTTGTTTTGTTTCTGTTTGAGTTGTAGCTCTTATCATATATTTGTATTATTGGACAGCTCTGTGACAGCAGTTGTGCTAGGGGTGATGTATGGTATCACAAAGAGCTTTGAGCCACTTCCAGATGATCTGTTTTGTTATGGTGAGATCTCATTAATCTCTTGTTTCTCAACATCATATGTGAGCTAAGATCTACATCATTGTAATTCAGTCAATATGCACTGATATCCTCAATTTGTCTAAGAATTGCATTGGAATAAATATAAAAAATAAATAAATTTTCTCCAAAAAGAATGAAAAGAAATTTTGTTGCTGTTATATGTGAACTTCTTGATTTTTTTTCTTGGTCCTTATTATGTTTGGTTATTTTCTTACTATATTCTTGGCTCGTGAGGATTATTCTCCATGACTTAATTATTAGAACTGCTCTATCAACTATCATTGAGACTTAATCCACAAAATAAGTTGATTATTATGGGTAGCACATGCCTTTTATTTCAAACATTATACCAGTTCTGGTCTTCACTTGAGTGATGTGCAAAATCACTCTTCAAATAGTATGAAATTTATGAAAAAGGAATTGAAACATGCCCGTCAACATAACTATCTGATGGGTATGTTGTAAATTTCTCAGATCTCAGGAGACCATTTGAACTACAGGATGGTTGGCTCCTGTGGGCAGGAATCGGTTTCATAGGCGCACTACTTGCTATTGCTCTAACAGGAGTTGCCTTGAATGCCTTTCATGGTGAAAATCCACAACGAGAGGTTAGATGTTGTATATGACCATCTGCTTTGATGGATAATAAAAAATATTTGCATTGTATTTTTCTAAATTTTGTTTGACATATTTAATTTACTTGCTGGTCATGCAAGAAAACTATAGCAAAGGTAGGTGGGAAGAAGATCTACTTTCTTGATTTAGTAGGTAAGTGAGATGAGTTCCCAGGACATCATGGTCCTGATGTTGTTGGGATTAGAATGTTGGTATTTTGATGGGTTCTGAATCCCAACTGAACGTGATTTCCATGGAAAATGAATAAGAGACGGAGAGAGGTATGTACTATGTTACCATATTTATAGATGGTTACCTCTCCAAATGCGGCTTGTCCACTTTGGATGTTGCAGAATTCTGTGGGTACAGACAATCTCAAACAGAAATATGCCTTTGAGCTATCACATCAAGTGGCACCAATATCATTCCTTGGTTTTCTTGCTTATTGCAGCAACATTTCAATGCCAGCCAATCCACTTGGATTTTATTGGAAGCCACAAATACATTCTTAAAAATTGCTTGTGATGGATTTCATTATGGATGAGAACTAATTATAGCACTTAAATGTTCCTGTTAAAAAATAATTGTAGCTGGTATTTACTAATACTTGCGATATAGATCTTGATTTTAATGCCATACAGTTATTTTGTTGTGTTTCATGCAGTCGCCAATATTTTGAATATTGTCCTATAGTCTTAACATCTGGTTATTTATACAATTCTTTAATGTGCAATAATTGCACTAAAAATTAAGTTAATTTTGAGTTCAAAATTTTCTAAGCTTATTGCATAATTGTGTGCCAGACTGATGCTTTAATTCGCTTGTTGCCATTGATTGGCTCTTCAGTTATCAGGTATGGTGTTCTGCATCTTACTTTTTAAATGAAGATCAAGTGAATGTCTGATTATGTAAAATCTGGTTTATGATAGCACTGCATGTCTGGTGGGTATAACTGGTGTTTTAGCCCCAGTTCTTGAGGAGACTGTCTTCCGGGGATTTCTCATGGCGTCTCTAACTAAATAGTATATTCCTTGTTCCACTTTTTCTTTTCATAATACTTGTTAATTCCAACTCCCAATATGTTAGTGATTCAATTGCTGGTCTATCTTAAAGTTTGATCAACTGATTCGATGTTGTCAGTTGTCATTGAGCTATTAGTTTATGCAAAATGTACATAGATAATTATTCACCGTCGAATAATATGAACCTGACAGATCAACATTGCCATCTGAAAGCATCACACAATAAGAGAGGAGGAGACATTTCCTACCCTGCCTCATTGTTCCAAAATATGCTTTGTTATTCACAACACTTCACATTTTTCTAGCGCTTCATATAGCATCACCAAGTGATATCGTAAACTGCATTTTATCTAGAAACTAATGGTACATCTGTTTCACAGAAGGAATTGATAAATAATAAGCCGGACAGGAATAGTCTATTGTGCTTGCCCAGACCATTTTGCTTGGTCATAATATATATTCTTTGGAGAATTGAACAAAGTAAGAATACATATTTTTTGAAGAATGGTATGGAGTACGAATTGTTGGTCCTTCGACTAAGGGAAGAAATAACTAAGAAAGATAATTAGAGAATCACAATTGCAATGGAATTAGAATTCCATGTTTATTTTAGTGATTATAAATATATTTTTCTAGAGTTCACTGGGAATAGAAGAGCTAATTCTATGAACCAAACTTGCCACAAAATACTTTCTTGCTGTGTGTTTAAAATGTATACTCATACTAATTTTTCATTTTGTATGCAGTCTGTCAACACCAGTTTCTGTGATTATAAGTGCTTCAGCATTCGCTTTCGCTCATCTAACTCCTGGAGAATTTCCTCAGCTGTTCATTTTAGGTAGTAATTTAATTTAGTTGGGTGTAGAACCACTTAACTAAGTTAACAAAGGGTTTGATGCCTGCATATTTATCAGTATGTGTGCAAACCATGAGCGGCTTGCCAAAAAGATCTTATTAGTCGCAACTGAATAGTTTTGGTTATCCAAGTATTCCTATGTTTTCTGTGCAAAAACTTACCTGAAACTTCCTGATAAAACTTTCTTGATTTGTTGAATTGCACATCAACTTAATAGTTCGTACGGCGTATGCTAAAACCTTTTGATGGATTGATAACTGTATATGAGTATGAACTTAATTTTCTGTAATTAAGATTCTTTGTTCCAAAAATTGATTCTGTTTGTTATTGCATTTGGCAGGGGCGGCTTTAGGTTTTTCATATGCTCAAACTCATAATCTACTAACGCCGATCACAATTCATGCACTCTGGAACTCGGGGGTGATCTTATTGCTTACATTTCTTCAGGTACACCTTACAAGTGATTTATTTGGTTGTTGACTCTGCGCTGTATTCATCTGTTTGGTCCTTTTGAGAATTTGCAAATAAGTGTTATACTATATTTCTATAACGCCCCGGTGGATAACCAAATGTAGCCTCCTTTTTCTTCAGAATCATGCATCCTTCTTTAGGTAGAATTGTGTGATCTGAGCTGCATATTGTTTTATTCAAGTTCCAAAAAATAGATCAAAATGTGCTTATAATTCACTAGATGTTTCAAAGTTATCGAATACATATTCGACTGAAGATTAATTCCTTTTCAGAAAATGCACTACTGTGATCATGTGTATAAATCAAAAACACTTACCTACGATAATCTCATGTTTGATAAACTCTGGCTGTCGAAATGTGAACAAATATTTCCTTTTGATAAATTTAGATAAGAGACTTTTGCTTCAAAATATATCAAAGATGTTTCCTAACTGGGTTTGTATTTGTACAGCTTCAAGGATACGATATACGGGAATTGCTACAAGCATCTTGAAACACTGCCTTTTTTGTAATGCTTTGGGCGTTTAAATTGTAAGGATACTGAGTTAGGTACCTTAATTTGCTGAACACTAGCAAGTAATCCCAAAGAACATAGAATTTGTAAAGCAGTGTACATTCATGGCTTTTTTCAATCATTTGTGATACACTGATACCATCAACTGAATGCGAAAATGATAGTAAATTGAAAACTAATCATAGTTGACAACTGTCTATTAAAAAAAAAATTTATTCAGTTCTCTTATAGAATATTTATATTTAGAGGTAGACAGAGTTTAGAATTCGACTTGAACTTTTATACTCTTGTTTCTGTATTGCACGACACGAATCCTCTCCGTGTATATATACTAAGGCAGTGTTTGGTATGATAGATTAAGGTCGGATTATAAATTAATCTTATGTTTGTTTTGTTTTTTAAAAAGCGAGTGATAACTAATCACAAGATCAAAATACTATTCCAGTTGGATAACTAATATCATTTCCAACAAGGTATTAATAATCCAAGTTGAATAGTAATCTTGATAACTAATTAAAAAGATCTTATTACCCTTGACCATATAATAAAAACCGAACCAATTACTAATACTAGAGGTATTTTGGTCATCTCATTAATAATCCATACTTTTATCCTTTCCATAAAAATCATACCAAATAAAAATAACTTTATCATACATTACCCAATATCCTCATCTACAACATTACTATCATACAACTTTATAATCCCTCAATAATTCTATCACACAATCAAACACTACCTTAGAGTATGGAGTCGGGGGACTCAAATATTTTCGATCTGTCCCTACGCATGGCTCAACAATCCCCTTGTCCACCGATAGAAGTTTTAGTAAAATCGAACCAAGAGCACAGAACATTTTTCTTTCTAAAACTTTTTTATTCTTATTTTTATTCCGCCATTATTTTTTATCTTATTTCAGATCATATCCCTAATTGAAATACATTATTATATTCTTTTTATTTTCAATTTCCCACTTATATCCCTAAAATATTTTCGTTTTCATTCGTATTCCTCCTCTTTTATTTTTATTCCAAATAATATCTCTACTGTTAATTGTTTTGTGAATATCATATGGAAGTGACATGTGATGTGTACGTCACTCTATTCTTCCCTGTTGTTCCTCTCTTCCTCTGTCACGGCACGTCCTTATCGTTGCAGCTCGAATTTGACCTTATATTTCACGATAAGAAATTCAGCGGCAAGTGAAGAAACCATGCCATGGTTTCCTGTCGCCTGCTCTTGAACATGGTGGACAAGGCCTGCAATGACAAAACAAACCACCCGTAGAGCTCCATTCGTCTTGGAGGTTATAGGTTGGTAGTATTCTGTGACACCCCTCACCAACTCTATTATGACAATGTCCAGGCCTTCAACCTCTCCGTCTTCTGCAAGCTCTCCGACGTGAAGAGCACTAACGGGAGCACGACGCTGCTGCACTTTATAGTCGAGGAGGTTGTCCGGTCAGAGGGCAAGCCCCTAGTGGTTAACCGTAACCATAGCCATTGGTCAACCACCCTTGACCGCACTGAAAGATCGGTAGCGATAGAAAGGGGGGATTGAATATCGCTCGTAAAAATCTTTTCTTTTAACGTTCGAGAGTTGCAGCGGAAATAATGAGAACAAAACACAAATGACTCGGTTTGGT
>JBAMIE010183088.1:0-12960 GCA_037177295.1 Kaempferia parviflora | reverse complement strand
TTAAAATTAGTCATTCGTCTTCCATGATGACTAAGTCAAAATTGATCATTCATTTTCCATGATGATCATCACGATGAGTATGACTCATGATATGAATCAATGAGTCTAACTCATTGACATTATTTGAATTTCATCATGTGACTCAATAATTCAAACTCACATCAATCCAAATTGATATATTGAGTCTAATTCAATGAGTCTAACTTAAATCTAACTCAATAAGTCTAACTTGAGTCTAACTTAAAATGGACAAATCCAAATTAGACTTAATGCATTAGTCCAATAATTCATTACATAAACCTAACGAGCCTAGTCAACTCATAATTAACTTTTAAAACTAATACCAACACAGACATTATATTATATATCAAAACACTTCTAAATATAAACAATGTTATCAGACACTGCTCTTAAAAATATTTTTAAAACAATATGATCATAGGATTGTAATAACCAACTGAAACTAACCCAATACTTTGAAATTTGATCCTTCCAATTAATTAACCAGGGAGAATCAGGAAGTTAAAAGACGAAATATATAGATTAAAGGCATATATCGTTTCTTCCACAGATTTCTATATCATCATTAATAATATATATTATATATAGAGAGAGAATGAAGTATGCATACTTCAGTATATACATTTATAGGTAGAATTCGTGTCATTGTAGCAGATCCATACTGCAAGTAGCGTTCAAAACGGCGCACGGTGGGGAAAGCCCTTTCTCCTCTTGACGCGCGGGTGGTTGACGGAGGCAGACGCCGGCGACGATGGGTTGAAGACAGATGGGAAGCTCTGCGTCACGTGGCTCTTCTCGCTCCCTTGATCACTTGAGCTCGTTGCGGACGACGAAGCCGCAATTGATTTCTTCTTCCTCCCGGGGCCAGCGACCTAATAGAACAGGCATTTTCCAGGAACGGTTAATTAGCGCGCGAATACTCCGGGGGAGAAGTATAATTCGGATTAACTAATTTCGTTTGAGGAAGACCTTGCAGCCGATAGAGCAGAAGCGGAAGGAGTCGAGCAGGCTCCGGTCGCAGATTTCGCAGGTGTTGGTGACTCCCTTGCTTGGGCGCGGCGGCTGCGGACGCTCGTTGAGGAAGACGACGCGGGCGCTGTTGATGATGTAGGTCTGCACGCCGGCGATATCCAGCACCTTCTGTATCTCCGACACCCTGATCACGTCGTGGTACGACGACCGCCGGATCTGCCACGAATGCACATATCGGCCATTAAACATTATTAATGATTCCTTCATTCAGAGAATTAAAGATTCGAAAGCAGAGAGAGGGTTCGAACTGAACCTGGATCGTACGGTGGTCGCGGTGGTGGGCGAGGCAGAGGGAGCAGAGAGCAGCGTGGGCGCAGTCGAGGCAGTACATGTTGCACTCTCTCTTGTGGGAATGTGAGTGGAGATTGCAGAGGACAAAGAAACGCGTCGCCAGCAGCGGCCGCAACCACCGAGGCCACCGGCTGTCGTCCTCCGGCCCTCCGCCGCCCTGTTTCAAATCGGAATAGGAAACCACAACTTTAATCGAAGGAACACGAAGGCGTTTTCTTTGGAGGAAACAAAGTCGACATTTTTGAGATAGAAAATTATAAGTCATCATGCACCATGATTCGTCTGTTCTTGAGGTTGAGCTCTTTGACAGGGGATTCCTTGTCGATCGCCATGTCGAGAAACAAGGGTTGGTTCTCTTGTTGAATTTGCTGATCGTAAAACCGCCGTCGAAGAAGAAAAAACAGGTGAGAGGATGCAGGGGATTGGAGGAAAGCGGCGGGAGAAGGCGGCTATGTAGAACAGAGAGAGAGAGGGATTTGTTGTTATTGGTCGCCCTCGCCCGTGTAATATGGAAGGAAAACATAAATTTTTTATTTTGAGAAAAAAAAGGTGAGAATTAATTTCATTTATTGGTTCTAACAATTTTCTCTTTGGTTTATTTTACTGTTTTTCCTTTTGAGTAAATTTACTGAAACGAGACCAAATCAATTTGAGCAAGGAGCTTATAAACAAAAAACTTAAATTAATTACATGGTAGTGAGTTGGAATATGCAGAGGAATTTCTGAGAGAGCTCAGACAGAAAGCGATGGGGCACGAGCTAGTGGAGCTTGGCAACGAAATGCGAGCGAGGCCTGAATGATGGAATTAAGCAAGCAAGGGCTAACCGGCTCAACGGCGGATGCCAGTAATTAAAGGCTTGAGGGCTAGCTGATATATATATATATATATAAAGTGGAGGCAAGCCAGGCCTCAAGGCCTTAGCGGGGACGCAAGAAAGGGATCAATGATAGACGTAAATGAGGGCTCGACGACAAATGCGAGCTAGGGCTTGACAGTTGATCATGATTTAAATCGGTGAAAGCTGAACTAGTAGTGCGGTGTTGCTGATATTGGCCAAGTCTCCTACCAAGAGAAAGATGGGGTTGTTAGAGGTATCTATGAGCTGTCCTTCGGGTTGACTATGTCACTGTGAGTTGGATTAAATCGTAGCCTGTAATAGAGCGAGAGAGAAGGTTAGAATGGAGAACGGTCTATTCTAGTCTTCCACTCCGGTGCTCAAGTCAGATCTTCGGATAAAAATGTAGAAAAGATGAACAGTAGTTGAGTAATGAAATATAAGTGTATGTAGCAATGAGCATATAGCATGCTTTATATCCTGTCGGGGTAGATCTTTTATAGGGAGTACTCCTGACAAGATATCATATGTCCATAGTAAAAATTATGTCATTCCAAAGGTGTTTAGGATTTTGGGGTTTAGGGATCCGGTGAGATCACACTATGTCAACCAATGTGGCAAATGCGATTCGCTTGTCCCCAGCGTCCCCGTCGGAGGAGGTAAATTATAGGTGACTACTAGCCATTGGTGTAGTGGCCAAGGTATGGGGAAAGACATGCTCAAACGTACCGAATTTCAAATTTTAATCCCATGACCTAATGTGGCAACACCCTATTCCTCAACTACCACACCACCTCGAGGGGACTCACACTATGTCAACCAAGCTGCTCTATGTGCTATAGTACCACGTGTTGTCTCATGTGATATGGATCAGTTGGGGTTCTAACAACCCACATGGGGACTCACGTGCTACTAGTCAGGAGAATGGAATTGGAAAGCTTGTCACTATATGACCGACCGACGAGGGGTTGAATGAGTGGCAGCTCGGTTCAGTCAGAATGCGTAGTAGTTCGGATCAGTTGGAATGAAATGAATGACAGGTCAGCTCAGTCGGAATGATCGGCGGATCAATTCGGAGAGGATAACCTCTCTTGACTTTAACTCAACTCAACATGCCGATTGACGTTCTTTATATCCGTGACAATTTTTAATACTCGCTGTGTCAACAGTGAAATAAGGAGTCTGATGACTAACAACATAAGCAAGAAAGGGCTAGCTCAGAGGTGATGCCTTCCACACTGTCTTGCTCGCACCATTTGTTTCAAGCAATAGACTCAGTAATTCAATGTAATATCGTCTTACCTAAGAAACTAATGCTACATCCATCTTTTTTGGAACTTACCCAGCTCGATCAAGGAACTGACCGTTTATTTCATCATATATATATCTTTGTGAAACCGACCGATGATTCAACTAGAAAGTGAAAATTGGTCAGAGGTGGCGGTGGAAGGTAGGTGGTGCAAGACTTTCGGGACGGAAGACTAGTAGAGAGAGGGAAGGGTCTCGTGATGTGGCAACGTTTTATTAGTTAGTCGTATATTTAAAAAATTCTTTTCACCCTTTCATATATATAATCTAGAGACAAATTATAAGGTCAGTGTCTGAACATAATCATATGAGAGAAGGAAGGGAATGGTGCCTGTCTGAACATAATCATATGAGAGAAGGAAGGGAATGGTGAAGGCACGATGTCGCTGCAGAGCGCGTGCGTGCATGACTGGTTCAGGTCGTTGTGGATTAATAGTAGCATATATATGTATCTACCACCGCACTCCACAGTCACATACGCCACAGCATGACGACAGCAGTAAGCGACGAGGAGGAGGTGGTAGGTTGATGGATTCGCGTAAGGCTGACGAGTGGAAGTCGTCGATTATGTTATGGCCTTATCACTTATCGACCACGGCATCCACCCCTATCCATCCTAATTTCAGACCAATCAATTAGGATGGTAAATAAATTTAATGTTCAATTTAATAAGAATTTATTTATGTTCATTCAATATACACAAGGTCAATTAAATAAATAAATTTGAACAACTTATTAAACTAAACAAACAAGTTTGAACACATGTGTTCAACTCGTTAATGTTCGTGAACAACACTTGTAAACAACGTTCGTGAACAATATTCATGAATCATATTTATTAATAAAATTATTATCAACATACTAAATAAATAAAATAAACAAATAAGTTTGAATTATTAAGCTCAATAACCAATCACACAAATAAAAGTTTCATACAATCAAACAAGCTTGAATTGAAAGCTCAATAACATCTAAATGAACTAAACTTGAATTGAAAGCTCGATAACATCTAAACGAACCAAGCTCAAGTCAAGCTTCAAACAATTTCATTTTAAGCTCGGCTTGGTTACCTTATCAAACAAGCTCGAACATCCTAAAACTCGATTCAATTCGACTCATTTACAACCAATAACGTTGGCGTATCCCATTTCAATTTCGTGCGGGCCGACGTTTCAAAACTCTGGGGCAAATGCTCGGAAACATCCTGAATTTGATTGATGCACACGGTTTTTTTTTAATAAAAAAAATAATCTGTTTCAGGAGGGGAAGTGAGAGATGAAACGAGAGAAGAACAAGAAAGCAGTTGCCCAAATTGATTGCACCACCTCGTATTAATAAATGTGAAATTATTGTCTCTATATGAGACTAGAACAATAAGGTTAAAACTCCACTAATCATACTGTTATATGTAGCCAACTGACCCAGCCATACATATATATTTATTAACGCCCATTTTATATGAAAATATCACTACACAATAGATTTTGAGTTTTTATACTAAGGTGGTATAAAATCATTGTTTTTTAAAAAATATAATTCTACATTACAACTATATATGTATAAGATTTATGTATTACTATACTCTCTAAATCTCTAATGATTCTATATTTTTATGCTGTTACATAATCAGTGATCATAACGATTCAAAACGTTATTAATATAAATTTTTAAAATTACAATGGGTTGAAAACTATAACATTGTTTCAATAATTTACAAAATTATAGATGTTTATGAAATCGAGCCATTAGCCTTTTGTCCACAACAAGATTGCAAAAAATTTCAAGCTAACCATAAATTCACGTTACAAGCAAAACTAAATATGAGGATTGGTCGAGAATGATATTTATCAAGCTTTCCTTAAGGAAATAAAATACTAAATCAACATATTTTTGCAAAAAGATCTTTTAATAATGCTACAAATGAAATAATAACACATTGCCACTCAGATCCAGGAAGGCATGTCAACTATCTGACTAATGTTTCGGCTAAGCATGATCCGAGCCTACTGAACCAAGTTATAGTCCCATCAAGCTGAGTCCAAGTCTCGCGGGCCCTCCGATTCAGTTGCATCATTCCATCATGTATAAAGTTTGTTGTTATAGAAAAAACAACAATATAAAACACCATCATGATCCATTCCATCATAAATATTGATATATCTCAATGGTAATCCACACGCCTCATATTGTGAAATTTTATGCAATAAAGAATTATGTTAATCCACAAATTCACATGTAATGACTAACTCTTGGAGCTGAGTATCAAATATGGACACCATGGATGCTCCAAGAAATTAATAGTTGAAATCTTACCTTACGTGATCATAAAAACAAGAACACCACAGAGAAGAAGCTATACACAAATCAATTACTAATGCTAAAAAAAGAGGAATACATGGAACATTAACTTTATTTAAAATATAAAAATAGAGAATGAAAGTGGTAGAATTTGACTTAAATTATAATATAGTTAGATATAGTTGTCTTCTACGCCTTCAGTTTCCTTTTAGCATCGAGAGCCTGCCGTAAATTGATTCGGGATCAGTGCCTCATAGTTGCATTAACAAATCATAATAAACAAAATCCAATATGGTAAAATAAAATATACACTAAAGTTTCTATGAGATGTTTGTTATTCATCAGGATAATAGAACAAAAGGAATAGCTTGCAATTTATCACTTGGGTTTTATTATCTAGGAAAGAAATACCATATTTACTTCCATAGCTGTCCATTTCCATTGATATTTTCTTATTTGCAAGAAAAAGACAACCAATATTCAAATAAGAAATTTTAATGGGAACTATCTGCATATGCAACGTCAATTGATTCAAAGGCTATAAATGGCCAATCTAAGTTGCAAAATAGGTACTTGACGTAAAATATATTTAGTTACACGACCATTATAGTGACAAATTTGAAGACAGGCGGATGCTAAAAATTCTTAATTAAAAAAAAAAGTAGCAGCAGCTATGGCACATGAAAGTTGAAACATCATTTACTTCTACATCAGTCAGTATTTACCTTGGATTGGAAATATCTCATGGTCAGCACAATAATGTCACGTAACCTGCACAAGTCCCCGAAGGAGAAGAAGTTAGACATAAAAAAGGAACAAAAAGTGAATAAAAGAAGAAAATCAATAAGGAACATTAGCTTGTGTTGCTTTGAGTGAACTCACCTGACATCATTTTCGATGTTAAATGGCTGAGCACAATCGTCAGTGCAAAGTGGCAAATTAGTTCCATCTGAACAGGTCAACACAAATTGGGTTGTGTAACCGAGTGGAACTTTCATCTGTGAAATCAGTAGCAGTGTATTCACAAATGGTCAATAAATCAAGTACTAAATACAATTGCAAATTACTTGCAATACATACTTTTAACTCGGCTGAATATTTTTCATCCACCACCACTCTGTCTGTATTTTTGAATTTAATCAGATAGTTTGAACGTTTCAAAATAAGCGTTGTTTGTTCCCGATCAGAAGCATCCATCTGTTCGGCAAACAAAGAGCAGTAGATGGATTAATGACAATTATTTATTATCAAATAGATAAAAGAATTCAATCTTAACTTGATGCATTTATATTGTATTGCCAGCAATCTTCTGTTCAGAATTAACCATTGAAAAATTACTCCTGCAGATTTTGTACTTGCACATTTACTATGCTAACTAGAATTAGAGCATATGAGCAGAATATGAGAGTTGCAGAGATAGAATGTTAAGGTGGATATGTGGACATACGAGAATGGACAGAATAAGAAATGTGAGCATTAGAGATAAAGTCGGAGTTGCATCTATTGAGGGAAAACTCCAAGAAATGCGTTTAAGATAGTACGGGTATGTACTTAGACACCAATAAATGCTCTAGTTAGGTGATGTCGAACTATGACAAGCATGCACATCAAACGAGGAAGAGAAAAACTAAAAAAGACTCGGTTATCAACAATAAAAATAAATTTAATTTAAGTATAGATGATGATATAGTAGGGGATAGAGCCTAATGGTATAAAGAAGTCATAAAGCCGACCCCACCTAACCTAGTGGAATAAAGTTTGGTTGTTGTTATTGTAGTCTGTAACTAGAATTAGAATCAAGGATCCTATTGTCAGCTCCTAATGAAATCCAACTGAAAGACTAATTCAGTAGAATCAGTTTGATCGGAATGGTAGTATTCAAATCCTTATCAGTATCCATTGAAATATTAACCAAAAAGGATACAATGTAATGTATTCCATTCAGACCCCTGCCCTCATCAGCTAACAAACAAACTTCCTTCACATGCTTGCTATTATGAGGATATGTAACTGGGTAAATGTATTTCCTTTTGTGTTCTCAGCTAACAACAAATGACCTATGTCAAGATTGAGGACAAACAAAAATGTGTCACCTACCACACGCTGAGATAGTGTTTCATGCTTTTCAAAAAATCTTTGTCGCTGCTGGATGCTAAAAAGGAAAGATTTCCTGAAAACTAGGAGCCAAATCACTAGCAAGATGCAATCATTCATAAATAAAAAGAGTTAGCCTTGGTTCTGAAAATTCAGATTGCAGTACCCTCACTGATTCCTGACTTAATCTTAGAGAAAAGAGTAGAAACATCCCCCATGAGGTGCAAAAAAGACATTAGACCATCTAAAAGATTAGAAAGTTAGAGGAAAGATTTGCCTTCATAGTACGGCTTAATCTCATCTGAGGACAGTCATGCTTCAAAATCCTGCAGACTCAGAATCTAGATTCTAGAGAGAGGGAAGAATAGGAGTTAGTACCACAGCTAGTACTAGAAAGACACCAGATGTGCTAAAGATCTGGGCTGAATTAAGTTAACAAACATGCAGGATCTAAATTAGTAATGCAAATCTTATAGAAAACATGAGTAAAAATTAAGAAGTAATCAGATTAAGGAATAAACATACCCACAACTTAACAGTAAACTCTGCCATGCCTGTGGAAATATAGGAATCAATCTCATGCTGCATCTCTGGATCTGTTGAATGACAATCAGATTTAGATGACTATGTACACATCTAATGTGGCAAAAGGCGATTCCCTTACCCATAGTGCCCCCGCCACCCTAGGTCAACACGGAGGAGGTAAATCACGGGTGGCTACTAGCCATTAGTGCAAATGGTTAAGGCATGGAGGAGGCATGCTCGGACGCGTCGAGTTTTGACCCCATGACCTCATGTGACAATCTCTCATGCCTTAACCATCGCACAGGCCCGAGGGGAAACTATGTACACATCTAATGATAAAACTTAAAACACTCGAAGGGCATGCTTTAGACAAAAAATATTTATATGTTTATGATTCACTAACTAGAGGAAAATGCAGTTAAAACTTAAAAAAACGTCTGGAAAATATTTGCAGCTTTTCCTTCAAGATCTATTTTTGATCAAAAGTTCTAAAGCAATAGCAGTTATACATCACATAAGTGAGTCCTGAAGCTATCACAAGAGCTAGGAAAGTCCTGAAGCTATCACAAGAGCTAGGAAAGTCTTCTGGCTTACTAGGATCTTAGGGAGTTAAAAAAATGCTACTTTGCAAGACAGCAGAATTAGTAATTAAACAAAGATAATGTGTAGATAAGGATTGTGCCTCAGTTGATGATTTCATGAGAATTGATGCAATCTCAGGAACACGCCACTGTCTTAGGCTCAGTTGGGTCAGGGAAAATGTCAATCGCTATGGAGGCATAGCTGATTGTGGCGGTGGGCAAGGACCTTCGGGTGGCTAAGGATGCGGTGGAGGTTGTTGCCTTCGCTGCTTCTTGGTAGTGCAAGGAGCCAGGACCCATCTCTCCTCACACTACCAAGTAGAAGCAAAAAAGACCTCTGTGCTATTTTTATCTCATCTTAAGGTAACATAGTAGGTGCATTTTGGTTCTAGCAAAAAGAAATTAATAAAGAACCCACATTATTAAGGCATGAGATCCTTCTATGTACTCATATCTAAACTATGAGCACCACAAGAACCATCTGCTGAGTGAGCACTCAGTTTTGGCATCAAATGCCCTTGTGACTACCTGAGTGTGTCTCAGTAGTTAATGTGATATATCTCAAACCATGCAGCTCAAACATTTTAATTCCAAGTTAATACTAGTTTATCACAGGAGGCTACTTGTTTTTTTCATTAGCGCCCCCTCACGACCACAGGAGGCTACTTGTTAGTCATAGAGCAAAGGGTTCATGGCTTTGCTAATGTTAACTTGATTAGTCATAATAGATTAGATTAATATATGAATTCATTGCTCACAAATAAAATAAAGTAAAATAAATAGAAAAACAAAAACTGGCCCATTAAGCGCACCTTGCAGGATTACATCAAAATACAATTACCATGGAACCTTCCAACCTATAAGTTTGAAGTGCTAATGATTCATGATTGTAATCATTTTAGCTAGACAAGTTATTATTTACTTAATTTTGATAGTCCTAGTGTACCAACTTACTAAGATCTGGTTGGCAACTAATGCTGTTAAGCAATAGAAATTTAATGCTCTGCACAAAGGACTGTTAAATTTTGAAGGATTTTGGAGTGCAGAAGGCAAGGAAGTCACTATTTCACTATACTCTGAATCAAGTTGAAGAGTTTCTAAGTGATGGCCACAGGGGACAGTCAATATGCCAAAATATGACTTCTAAATCAAATGAAACTTAATCATAAAACAATTTCTTATAATTGACTCTTGCAATAAAACTTGGTCTCTCAGAAAGAGACCTAAAAGGGATACTTTAGAGTTGAAAATGTTCATCTCATGATATATCATATATCTTCTCAAATATCCCATTTATCATACCGAACATGTGACTAAAACTAGAAAACAGGTCAAAGATAAAAAGAATTTTCCATGCCTAGACAACTATTTACAATAACGGTAGTGAAAAATAATATAACTCACCACATGTTATCTTGTTTTGGTTGTTGGCAAATTGCCTCACCAGATCACCCTAAAGAAAGGGAATAAATTAATCATTAGGTTCATTAGATCAACCATATATATGAAGAATACACTGAAGGAACTAAAATTTCATAGGTAGAAAATGTAATGACTACTGATCAAAAGCAAAGAATCAAACTCTGTCACAGTGGAATAATATTTAGGAAAACCTACTGTTAATGACATTCTCATCAATAATTATATTGTACTAAGTCACTACATTTTCTCAGATTCATATAACCAATTGAAATTGATCTTGAGCTGAAATCAAATTCTCTAATTTTTTAGTTGGCTAAATTAGATCAAGAAATGTAAAGGTCATGGTAAGTGACACTGAACTGCTTAAGCATCTGACATTGTGAGTCTAACTAAATATGAACGTACAAGTAACATCTACAATGTCTATAGTTGAAAATTACAAAAGTCCAACCTGATCAAATGCACCCTCCAGGAAGTTATTAATTAACTACCTATAAATTGATCAAAAGTTCTTCAAACATCAAAGTGCTTGATTCTGCATTAACTCTTCAAAATTGGAAAGATTCAACAATAATAGGTTTATAAGCTAGGAAAAGAGAAAAGTCTACTACCATTAGCCATCAATGGCTGATTACAATCTATTACAATTAAGACAAGAGACCATAAATCACTTTGACCAGATTAGAGCAGAATTCTACATCTAATTGTTTGATATCAAGTGCATAATTCCATAGGAATCAAGTGTAGAATCCTATTAAAAATAGCTCTGAAATTGGTAGATACAGCAGTTTAAAGACAAAAAGGGAAGGCTACTTAAAGGTGTCATACAATTATTATTTTATTTATTGCTACTCTGTCATTAGAAAATGGAAATTGTTGACTTGAATATGTTCAGTCTCAAGTTCAACCCTAGTAGGACTCAGTCAAAATTCTAACAGTAGATACTTCCTCTTCCAAGCATGCCCTCTTAAGATACAATAGAATGCCTGCAATACTGGCTGTCCTTTGTTTTTGTTGCTGGTTTTGTTCTTTTGTTGGAGGGAGGAATGATGTTAGATTCCCGACCCAGTATCCTTTTATGGGACTGGTACCTTGAGATCCTATACAGGAGAGAGAAGCAACCAATAGAGACCATCTGTTTGAATGAGTAGTGACTGGGGCCTGAGGGGCTAAGAAGGAACCACATGAGTCAACCGTTGACTAAGAGGGAGACACATGATTCTAGCTTTCAACTGTCCTCACTTTTAGCTTTAAGTTAAAAGCAAGGGAATATTCCCTCTGGGTAGAGGATGCACCTGTTAAGGACCCGGAGGAGGGAAATGGTACTTTTAAAAGTTAAAACTGAGGATAAAGTTGTTTGTACCTCCTACGAAGGATGAGGCACCAAAAGTGCCAAAGGGGGGTACATACCTTTTGAATATTTGAAGAGTAGATTTGGTGCTAAAACATCAAAAAAATAATAATAATGCACATACATCTAGGCAATAGCATATGGAAAATTAAGCAACCTATTCGTGCCAAAATCACTCTTACATGTCATTGGAAGGCAATAACTAACTCTTCAAATCATGTTTATTACGCCAGTATTTGTAAATAAAGCAGACATACAGATCAAATCTCACCTTCCCACAAACAATGCACTCAAGCAGGAAAGCATGAAATCAAAGTTAGCAGATTAAGCTAAATAAAAGTTATAGAAGAACAACACAAAGGGATGGAAATAAAAGGCGTTATCTAAGTTTGCACGAGCATATTGAAGTACTGGAAAATTTGGAGCTGCATTTGCAACACACCTGATGGCCACTGTCATCAATGGGGGTGCACTCAACAGCAAGAATAGTGTCAACATCATCAGCAGTTACCACATATTCTGGAACAGTGGCACCTGTGGACCAGATCAAGTACTTGATTAGAAACAAGTGCAGCAAAAAACATAAAGTAACAAAAGATAGAACTTGTTGAAGATTACCTTCAATATACTGCATAGTGCCATTATCAAGTTCACGAATCCACTAGAAAGGCAATCCAGAAAAAAAAATCATTAAAAGATCAACCACAACTAAATGCAAAAACAAAAATATTTACTATTCTCAAACAATAGTAACCATAATAAATTGAAAAATACCTGAAAGATGCAAAGAGTAGTTCCATTTGTCGGATATCCAGCAGCTTGTAACCTACATCCTGGCCAAGCATCGCCGTATATTTGAAAGCTATCTATACCCGGTAAGTCCATTCCACCTGCCCATCACAAATGAGATGATGAAACCAGTCATGGTATCTTTAGAATGGTCAAGTCTTATAATATTAATCAAAGTTTCAAAATATGAATGTAGGTGGTAATTGTAGCCGACATATTGGCCAGTGAATATGCAACATGTAAACAGCACGTGGTTAATATCTAAAATATTTTTATTAATAAAAATAAATAACAAACATACAAAAGTGTATTAATTGATACATCAAATTCATACTTCCACATGAAAAAAATATATGCTAATCATATGAAGGAATAATATATATATATATATATATATATATATATATAGAGT
>JBAMIE010183078.1:0-12961 GCA_037177295.1 Kaempferia parviflora | reverse complement strand
ATCCTAAGTTTAAAAGCAAAACAAAACATAAAAAACCTAATTGATCGTGATCTAGTTTATGCCCCGTCAGAGCTTGTGCATGGACAGATGCTCACCGGACCTGTTGCGCGTGCATGGATGCCTCGCTTGGTCCAGGTGACGCGCCGGGTGGCAGCGGTGGGCAACAACGGCGCACGCTTGGTAGCAACAACTGCGAAGCAGCTGCAGGCGAAAGGAGGCGGAGGTGTAAGGCAATGAATGGTTATTTTTTTAACCTACTTGTTTTACCCTGCCTTTTGAAGCCACCTCCGACAAAAGCGGGGTGGATGACCTCCGCCTCCCACCTAGGCGCCGCCTAGACGACCGCCTACAATGCCATTTAGACCATTAGTTATGACCGGTTGACTATTATACTCTATTTGTTATTGTGGCCTTTGACTAAATATAGCATACCTAAATTTGATGATAATCTGCTTTGAAGATATCCCAAAGCGCTGAAAATAAGTTCAACTACGAGTTGATGGTAGCGAGCAGCCAAAAGCTGATCTTTGATGAAAATAAATAACATAAGACAAAGCAGATTTTTTCTTTCGTATTATTTTTGGAAGGGGTCTAACCTTGTGTTCACGAGTTTGAGTTGCGGAATCAGCATCTTGCAATGCAGGATAAGGTTGCATACAATAGATCCAATGTGGTCCGACTCTTCCTAGGACTCCATACTGACAGGAGCTTCGTGCACCGGACTGCCCTTTTATTGTTTTCTTTGTAGTTCTCTTTTGTATTTTACTCATTCTATTGCCTGCTCTTTATTTAGATATCTTGAGGAAACTGCAAATTCACCTTTCAACAACATTAGGTCATCTCACAACATTGGAAGGTTGGGTAACTTAGTTCAGGCAAGTATTGTGCGGTCTTTTTTGTACTCGTTCTTCTAGACTGTTTTTTGCCTGGGGAGAAGGGTAAAAAATAATTTTCTATTTTGGGATGAGTATTTTGCTGTCATTTTGTTTCAGGAGAGTGATGAATTTTATGACTTAATATCAACCAAATTCCTAACGGAAAGTGTATATTCGCTGAGTATACGTGCTGCTGCTGCTAGGTTGTTAATTAGCTGTTCTTCCTGTTGGATGGTGAGCTTGTTATTATTCCGTGTTGTGAAACTTATCTGTTTGAGTCAGATTGAATTAGAGCAACCTTACTTACTTTATTTTCGAATTGCTTTTCTATGAGTCCAGTATCCACATGTTTTTGAGGATGCAGTTCTTGGCAATGTCAAAAGTTGGGTCACTATGGATATGGTAGTTTCTGATGATAATTGCATTTGGAAACGTGAACTGGGGGAGGATAAGCCAACTGATTCTGAGATGCTGCAGACTTATTCTACTGGACTTCTTGCTTTATCTTTGGCTAGGTAGGTCAATTTCTCCCATTTGTCCCTCCCTTCTTCCTGCTCCTCCTACTCTGGAATTTGATGTGATTTTTTTTTTTGAGCAGTAGCAGTCAGGTAGTGGAAGATATGCTGACATCGGAATTATCAGCAAAGCTCATGCGATATCTGCGCACACGACACTTTGGCGACTTTAACTCTTGTACAGCTGAGACTAACCATCCTTCATCTTCTAGTTCCATCAGAGCAAGAGATGAAACTAGAGGTAGATCTCGCTTGGGGAGTTCAAGGATTGGTGACCAGAGGCTATCAGCTAATCCAGATACTGATAAATATGCTGATAGGGATGATGTTACTAAACAAGGTCAAGGAGATCATTCTTGCGGAGATCGAAGTGAATCACAGAAATCTGTACTAACTGATTCTTCATCAGAGTTGGTTGGTGCAAACAATTTGATTGAGGAATCTCCAGGTGCTACTGCTGATGGAAGACAGAAGATAAATTCAGGGCCTAGAAATTCAAAATCTGAGTGTTCTCCTGGATCATCTGCCCTATGCGTTGATGCTGATGATAAGGGTGTGAATGGAACTTATATAGTCAACCACGGATTGCCAAAGAGTGAAGTCAATGCAAGGATTACTGAAGTTACTCTAGAAAATGAAAGCAGTCCATCTCCATCTTGTGGAGCACACTTAGAAGGAACGAGTCGACCTTCTAGGGAAAGAAACTTCAGTCAACAGGATGACAATGTAAATGTAGTTATTGCAAAAGATAACTCAGACATGCTTGACTGCAATGATTTCATCATTGAAGAGGATAATGATGAACGATTACAAGATTGTATTGTTGGCAAAAGGGACATATCTAACATGGTGAAAAAAGCATTAAGAGCTGCTGAAGCTGAAGCCAGAATGGCTAATGCTCCTGTAGAAGCAATAAAAGCAGCTGGTGATGCAGCGACTGAACTTGTCAAGACTGCTGCTATGGAGGTAAGTAAATTCATGCATTCTCATTCATTTCCTTATCCTATTTATGGTAACAGCTACAGATTGTTGACATGCTGCCCTTTAGGCGTGGAAAAGCACGAATGATGAAGAAGCTGCAGTTCTGGCTGCATCTCAAGCTGCATCAACTGTTGTCGAAGCTGCTTTGACAACTGAGATTTCACGGTATGCTAATCCATACTCATCCAACACATTGGCAAATATTCATAGAGGAAAACCTTTATTCTCTCTTTCTTTTTCCTAATTTATTTGCTTTCCCAATCTTAGGAATCCGAGTCGAGGAACCAATGAAATGATGGAAAAGCCACTTGAAGCCAATGGGGAGGTTGATAGAGAAAATTTCACTATATGGGAGACTGAGCATCTTGCAAGGCTGAGAGACAAATACTCCATTCAGTGCCTTGAATATTTGGGGGAATATGTTGAAGCTCTAGGACCCATTCTACACGAAAAGGGTGTAGATGTCTGCCTTGCACTCTTACAACGCAGCTGTAAAGATCGTGAGACTTCTTCTGAACTCCTATTGCTGCCTGAAGTCCTCAAGCTGATATGTGCCTTGGCTGCACACAGGAAATTTGCTGCCTTATTTGTTGATCGGGGAGGAATACAGAAACTTCTCTCGGTTCGCAGGGATATACATACATTTTTTGGTCTTTCTTCATGTTTGTTTACTATTGGTTCCCTTCAGGTGATAAGAATACATTCAATTAGTAATAACATATATTTTAATAGCAAATAAGATTGTTGTGGTTCTAATGAGAACTTCACATTGCTAAGAAATATGAAATTTTTACAATGCTTATTGGGATGTGGTTGTAGGCTATTATGGAACGTGTTTGTGCTCTGCCGCTTGCTGTGGTGCATCAGGTGGTTGAGTTAGCTCTTCAGCTACTGGAATGTGCTCAAGATCTAGCAAGGAAAAATGCAGCTATATTTTTTGCTGCTGCATTTGTCTTCAGAGCAATTCTGGATTCCTTTGATTCACAAGATGGCCTTCAAAAAATGTTAAATATTTTGCATACTGCATCATCTGTTAGATCTGGTGGGAACTCTGGTGCTTTAGGTGTACCTAATGCATCTGCAAGAAATGATCGATCACCTGGTGAAGTACTGACTTCATCAGAAAAGCAGATTGCTTATCACACTTGTGTTGCACAGCGTCAGTATTTTAGAGCCCATCTTATTCTTCTTGTGGATTCACTTCGCCCAAATAAAAGTAGTCGTGGTATAGCCAGAAGTAACTCAAATGCGAGGGCTGCTTATAAGCCACTTGACATCAGCAACGAAGCCATGGATTCTGTTTTTCTTCAAATACAGCGTGACAGAAAGCTTGGCCCTACATTTGTTAGGACCCGTTGGGCAGTTGTGGATAAGTTCTTAGCCTTTAACGGCCATATAACAATGTTAGAGTTGTGTCTGGTAATAATAATCATCTTCCTCCACATAGTACCCAATCTATCCCTAGCTATACAAATAAAATTCTGATATTTTTCATATTTCTACAGGCCCCATCTGTTGATCGGTATCTTCATGATTTGGCTCAATATGCATTAGGTGTTCTCCATATTGTCACTTTGGTAAAAGATAGTCGTAAACTAATCATAAATGCCTCTTTGAGCAATAGCCGAGTGGGCATGTCAGTTATTCTTGATGCAGCTAATGGTGTTGGTTATGTTGATCCTGAGGTATAACTAGCTCTATCCCAGAATACTTTTTCAATGTGATTCCTTTTGTGTACCATACTCTGTTGAGAATGAACATTTTCTTAACTCTGATGTTTGTTCTTCAGGTGATTCATCCAGCCTTGAATGTGTTAGTAAATCTTGTATGCCCACCTCCTTCAATCAGCAACAAACCTTCTGTGGCAGCCCAAGGTCAGCAGCCTGTTTCAGTTCAAACATGGAATGGTCCTTCAGAAAATAGAGAGAAACATTACGAAAGAAATAACTCAGACAATGTTGGTGCGTTTGCTGTCCAGAATGAGACGCGGGAGAGAAATGCAGAACCTGGTTCTAGCTCAAACACCCCTGCACCTGCTATGTCCGCAGGAGTGGTTGGTGACCGAAGGATATCTTTAGGATCTGGATATGGGTCTGCTGGCCTTGCTGCTCAGTTGGAACAAGGATATCATCATGCTAGGGAGGCTGTTCGAGCAAACAATGGCATAAAAACTCTGTTGCATCTTCTGAACCCTCGGATGATTACACCTGCGGCTGCTCTTGACTGCATCAGAGCTTTAGCATGTCGTGTATTGCTTGGTTTAGCAAGAGATGAATCAATTGCACACATATTAACAAATCTGCAGGTTGTGAACTTGCTATATGAAATTTATTTTGTGGTGTTTGGAATAAAAATTCATGCCCTTGATGCACCTCTAATTTGTTTAAAGATTCATTCTTCGTTAGCAGCACTTTGAATGATCATTTTTCTTTTGGTTTATTATCTGGACTAGACAGAAATTTATCATCTCTTCGAGCCATTCTCAACCTTCCTTTATATTTCAGGTTGGTAAGAAGCTTTCAGAACTTATTCGAGATTTGAGCAGCCAAGTATCCGGAACTGGACAATCAAGGTGGCAGTCTGAGCTGATTCAAGTTTCTGTTGAGTTGATTGCAGTAAGTTACAGATGACAGTTATTTTTCTCTTTAACATCTTCATGCTAGCAATATCCCTAGTTTCTATTATTATTTTTCATAATGTGCTAACTCAGGACCTCAAGGATATTTATGGAGCTTGGACTACTTTAATGAATCCTTGAAGTTGATATTAGTCATTTTGCTTAGTGTTGTGTCTCATAAATCATGATTTTGTTGTGATGTCTCTGATTCTAATTTGTGTATTTGCAAATAATGCTAGATTGTAACAAATTCTGGGCGTGCAAGCACCTTGGCAGCCACTGATGCTGCTGCTCCTACACTCAGGCGCTTTGAAAGAGCAGCAATAGCTGCAGCAACTCCTATAACTTATCACTCCAGGTTTTCAATTTTAGACATGCATGATTGTTTAAGAATTTGCTTTATATATATATATACTTAATCATATGGCCTAGTTGTGTGCAGAGAGCTGTTACTGCTGATACATGAGCATCTACTAGCATCTGGTTTAACTTCTACAGCTGCCTTGCTACAGAAGGAAGCTGACTTGACACCTTTGCCATCATTTGGAACACCAGCGCCACCATTACATCAAACAAATATCCAGGAAACTATGTCTGTGCAATTTCTGTGGCCATCTGGTCGTGCACCTGGTGGATTTCTTATTGATTTTACAAAGACAGTTTCTCAAGATGATGAAACTTGTATAAAGTCCAATTTGGCTTTTAGTTCTTTGAAAAGGAAACAGTCCAGGTATGCTTCCAAGCCCTCCCATGGGAAAGGCCAACTTTCATCACATGCATCATCCAATGTTAGAGCATCTAGTCTTTCAAAAGCAACTGCACTTTGTAGCGGAGCAGAAACACCATCTGTTTCATTTCCCAAAGCTACTTCAGAAACAGAAGTGCCACTTAGAACGCCAATTTGTTTACCAATGAAAAGGAAACATTTGGAGTTGAAGAACTCTTCTGATGCAACACCAGCTAAACGTCTTGCAATAATGGACCCATCTTCTCAATCTCCATTATTTCAGACACCATATTCTTGTAGGAAGAATTTTCTGGCAATGGACACTGGAAGCTTGTCCCCCCTTGTATATCAGAGTCCAGGAGAACCATTCAGCAGAACATCATTCAACAACATTATTGGAGATACACCAGATGACATTCGATATCAGATCACACCTGGAATGCCATCGACATCTATTCCTCAACCTGGCCATCCTGGTAACTCACATTTAGGAAACACTGAAAGGATGACACTTGATTCATTGGTGGTGCAATATTTAAAGCATCAACATCGACAGTGCCCAGCGCCTATTACCACTTTGCCTCCACTTCCTCTTTTGCAACCGCACATCTGTCCAGAACCTAGCCATAGCTTGCGTGCACCTGCAAATGTAACAGCACGTGTTAGTAACCGAGAGTTCAGGAAGCAATATGGTGGGGTTTATGCTCATCGTAATGACCGTCAATATATATACAGTAGATACAGGCATTGCCGCACTTGCCGTGATGAAACTACACTTCTAACATCTCTTACTTTCCTTGGGGACTCTTCGCGTATTGCAACAGGGAGCCATTCTGGTGAATTAAAGATATTTGATTCAAACAGTGGCAATTTATTAGAGAGTCAGACCTGCCACCAGAGTTCTATTACACTGCTTCAATCAGCATTGTCCGGTGGAAACCACTTGGTTCTCTCTTCTTCCTTTCATGATGTCAAGCTGTGGGATGCTTCATCCATATTAGGAGATCCTTTGCATACATTTGCAAGTTGCAAAGCTGCTCGCTTTAGTCATTTAGGTACCAGATTTGCAGCCTTATCATCAGAAGCATCGCGCCGAGAGGTTTTTCTATATGATGTGCAAACTTTCACACAGGAGTTGAAACTTTCTGATAACCGAAGTTTCCAGTCAGGCACTGTTCGAGGGCATGCCCAATCACATGTACACTTTAGCCCTATGGATACAATGCTACTATGGAATGGAACTTTGTGGGATAGGAGAACTTCACATGCAATTCATCGGTTTGAACAGTTTACTGATTATGGTGGAGGTGGATTTCATCCTGCTGGAAATGAGGTAACGTTCAATATTCAATACGTTGGATTGGTCCTTTATCATTTTCAGACACTTAGAACTAATTATTGTCAAATGTTAATATTTCTTTTTGTTTTATTGTTTCTGGTATACTTTATGATTGCCATCTTTGTTACATTAACTTTTTGACTTGTCATTTTCTTACAGTCCAATACTGTGATCCTTAAAAGTAGAACTAGTTTTAGCATAGTCATAATATTTCCTTTTAACTTAAAAGGGACAAGGTGATCACACAACTTTAATCATAGGGCTTCATATTCATCCACCTTAACAATTCCCTATTTTTTTTTCTTGTTACTAAGATCACATTTCATATGTTTTGTTATACTTAACCTAAACCCTTTAGTTTCTAAAGTATTTTGTATGTTAAGTTTCAAATTCAATTTACTTACTCTGGTTGATTGACACAATTTTGTTTGCAATTAACATACAGCATTCGTCTTCAATATTTGGTTGGTTCATTATTAAGTAGGAATTTAGAGTTAGCCCTTTGTGTAAATCTACTGCTAGGAAAATCATTTATCACACTTTTTGTAGCTCTTTTACTAGTAATAACATTTTAATTAATGTATTTTATCATACGAACATAAATACTAGCTATTTTTTTTTCACCCCCAATATTCACTCACCACAATAGGTGTCAACGTATTTTATCAAAAAAATTTCTTTTTTCACCCCCAATAAAATTTCTCTATTTTTTCGTTACTGGTTGTATCAAATAAATAACACCAATGTTTGATGCCTTGATGTTTGGTCATACACACACTAAGTGTGTGAGTGGCAGGGAATGCATACTAAATTGAATCAATAGAGTTGTGGAATGTAAAGTTGAAAAAGTTGTGTTCCACCATAAACCACAGGCTTAATAGGTGCAATAATTTCCATCAAGTATAAGTTAAATTTGAAGGAGATGTTCTCTATATTTGGTATTGTACTTTTTACATTCAGAGATTCTTTTATGTTGCTGTCTCATTTGTATTCTCTAATGTATAAAATTTAAGCCCGTATATGTAAAACCTTAGCAATATTTTCTATTCTTAATAACTTACTTTATGCTAGTATATATCTAAATTCTTGGAAGAAATGGTATTGTTGTCAACTTTTTTGATAGTCTCTCCTGCTAGTAAAAATTTGGATGGATGCGTTTAATTATGATCCGTCAGCCCTTGCTATATCTCCTGCCAATTCACTTTTTAATTATCTGAAATTGTTTTCCATTTTGATTGCAAGGATAACTTCTTTGATATTTTTTTATCATGATTTCTAATTTATTAAAGAGCCATTTAACTTTATAATTGCATGCTAATGATTTTTGGTAAATTTTGTTTAATGAAAATGGTGTATGCTACACCAATTGTTTTTTTTCCTTTTCTTCATTGTTAATTACTAAATCCTCCTTTTTTCAATCCAATCATTCATTATCTCGCTAAGCTAGAGTTGATGTGAAAGGCACTAATGACTGCCTATGGAAATAATGATATTATTGTAATTGTGATATATTTTTGAAATAAATATAACTATATTTGAATAATGTGAATCCCTTACAAGATGAGAGAAATTTCCTCAAGCAAAGATAATTAAGAGTGTCTAGTACATGTGTGCATTTAAGTGTAATATAATTATTTCGTCTTTTTATATAAGATCATTATGTTCAACAAGGGTCAATGTACATAGGTATAGAAGAGCAGTTGTAGAGTTGAAGTATTGGACTAAAAAGCTAAGACACCAGATTCTTGCAAGTCCTAATGCTTCGGTAGGGATAAGGGTGGGCACAAATGGTTTCTAGTCTGGTTTTAGGAAAACCCTATCTGAATCGATTCCAATGAGAGTACAAAAAAAATCTCAGTACTCAAACCTAGTTTTATCAATAATCCTCCATCCCAAAACTCTTGTATCATGTTTCGGGTTTCCCTTTTTTTCTAACTTTTTGGATCTTTTAGTTTTTTTGTTGAATCATTTTATAATGTTAAAATACACTAGATATTTGAATACTTTTATATTTTGATCTTCTTGACCACTTTGTGAGGGTGATGGAAGTTGTTGCTAAGATATTGGGTTCAAATTCACAATCAAATGGGAGTGCTTGAGGACTCTCATGGCTAAGCTTTTCTAGAAAAAAAGTATATAATAAACTCCTATGTAGTATTAATTACCCGCCAGTTTGGGTTAGCTTTTTGGGGCATAAGAATCAAAAGAATCCAACACTGCTTATCTTAAAGAGAGAATTTCACATGCTCGATACTTAACCTAAAACTCAAAAATCAAAATTTTCTCTGGCTTCGTTCAATTTTCTTGTTTGAGCCAACTATGTTGTTTGTCCAGTTCACCTTTATGCAGGGTACACTTATTATTTTCATCATTTGACCATTTATGTCTCATGTTTGAGGGTAACTATATAAATGTCGTCTCGCTATTAAGTTTTATGTGAATTGGAGCTTTGTGTAATGGTAAAATTATTGCCTGTGACTCACTGGTTCGAGTCTCGGAAACAACTTCTTGCAAAGTAGGTAAGGTTGCGTACAATAGACCCTTCCTTGGGACCCGTATTGGCGGGAGCTTCGTGGACCAGGCTGCCCTTAACTATTGTCTTCTTGTTTGTTTCCCTCTAACTATTACACCTTCACCTTCCATTCTAATGGTTTCAACTCTTTTAACTATTAAGTCTGTTGCCCTCCTTTAAAAATATCCATGACCTCTCAACCTATGTTCTTATGAATTGAAGCTATAATATTTGTGGGTGGATATTTGTATTTATTTTATTTTATTTTATCCTTTTTAGTAACTCTTCATATCCATCTTATCATTTTAATATTTGCTACATTAACTTTATGTGTTACTTATAAACACCTACTATTGTGATCCAGATCTATAATGTTGTGTTTCCTAAATGAAGTGAAGCGAAGCAATTAATGAACTGCATTATATCATTTCCACTATTTCATTTTTATTGTCTTGTTTGATGGAAGTAGTATTATTCATTTAGTCACTTATTTGCACTTATGGGATGCTTAAACTCAACTTCCCTTCATTTTCTCCGGATTTAAGCATAAACAAATTAAAGGAATTTGAGGGAATCAAGTTTCTTCTTACTTTTTATTTTTTTCCAAGTAAACAAGAGAACTGAATGGTTTTATATCTTGTATTTTCTTTTCCTGCATACTTCTTTCCAAGTAAGCTTAACTTTAAAAATTTGATATTATACCATAACTTTATTAAATTATTCTTTTTGCCTATGAGGCACACAATGAAAACACAAAATTGCAGAAGTTGTTGAAGCAGAAGTTATTTTGCTAATGATATCTTGTTCAACAACTTCTAGTTGAATAATAAATTTGATATATTTAAAGTTTTTTTTGCTTACAAGGTCATCTTGGTAATTTTATTGATTCTTTTCTTGTTAATGTAACCACATCTTATATAATTCTTTTCCATTGATTCCTTTCTTATTGTTGTAATCACATCTTATACATTTCATTTCAGTTCTACTTCTGGTAAAACCTCTATTTTTTGTCTTTTTTTAAGAAAAAATAAAAATTTTGAATTTAATTTTATTGTGCTCATCCATCAAAATTCAAGAATAACATTATAACATATTATGCCAAAGAGCTTTATTTTGATCTAATATCAACAGACTTAGATTGGATGCTTGATGTAAACTTATGGCTATCAGAAAATTGTTTGTCAAACTTATTGTAGCTCTAACATAATATCCATATCTTTTACCACAATTTAATTATGTGATATTGTTTTGCTATCCTAAACCACTGTAATTGTTGCCTATAGACTTTATCATACCCATTTGCATGTATCCGATCCAAAATTCCATCTTGGACGGGCTAGCATCTCGTGTGATTTCTCTATACGTTAGCATCGCCTGTGCAATTGAGACTGTTAGTAAGATGGTCTTTTCCAGCATCCATGGTGGAACCTGCAGGTTTTTTGTTTGTAGTTGAGGGAGGATCCTCTAGTCCGTTTTTGGTGGTCCCTTCCTAGTTCTGACAAGGGGACTGTTGGATGATCAGGAGTACCAATGCATGAATCTCCTTATCTGATCCAACGGCCCCCTTGTCGGGACCGAGAAGGGACCACAAAAAGCGGACCAGGGATCCTATCTATTTGTTGTTAGTGCAAGATACAACAGAACCATCACCTCAGATATGAAGTAGGAATTCAGGCATCTCTTCGATGATTATGGTTTCATTTGCTATTATGCTGAATTGTGTTCTTGAGCATGCATGGGCTATTTATCACATTTTTTTATTTTCCGTTAAGAGTATGACATACTTGGTTTTATAATTTGTTCAGGTTATCATAAATTCTGAGGTGTGGGATCTCCGGAAGTTCAAGCTTCTGAGAACAGTTCCTTCATTGGACCAGACGGTGATTACTTTTAACAGTGGTGGGGATGTCATTTATGCAACCCTGAGGCGCAACCTGGAAGAGATTACTTCAGCGATCAACGCACGTCGCGTTCGGCACCCACTGTTTCCTGCCTTCCGCACCATTGACGCTGTGAATTACTTAGACATTGCGACTGTCCAGGTTGACCGATGCGTCCTAGACTTCGCCACTGATCCTACAGACTCTTTTGTTGGTGTCATTGCCATGGATGACCATGAAGAGATGTTCTCATCTGCTAGGCTCTACGAGGTTGGAAGGAAGCGTGCCACCGATGATGATTCAGACCCAGATGATGGTGGTGAGTCAGACGAGGATGAAGATGAAAATGAGGAATCGGATGATGTGGATATAGATTCAATCTTTGAGGCTGAGTTGGCCGGTGAAGGTGACTCCTCAGATGATCTAAGTAATGAGGATGATGAAGATGTTGACAGTGTGGATGATCTCGACGAAGATGGTGACGTCAACTACGATGATCTTGATGATTTTGAGGCTGCTCAAGGTATGCTTGAGATCATGGCCGTGGGGGATGAGGATGCAGACGTGGACGACGATAGTGAGGTTCTTGAGTCCCTCAGTAGCTATGAGTAAGGGGACTTTGCCTGATAAGTTTCTGAGATAGGTGTAAATTTTTTTTGTCTTCTCGGATCGGAAAAATTAGACGTTTTCGTTAAAGCTAGGGAAAGGTAGATGGAAGAAAAATGGTGGGGGTCGTTGATATGAGATAACAATAAGCGGTCATCTGTTTTATATGTTTATTCTTTATTTTATGCTTTCGAAACCAATATTTGTTTCTGCCATAATGCTAATTTATATAGCCCTCAATTTTTGTCGAGGAGTAAAACTGTAAAAATATCCCGTTCACCATGCTGATGGATTTGAAAGATTCTTTCTCGCTCATTTTTTTTTTTTTTTACTGATCTGAAAAGATTTAATTCGTATGAAAGATTTAAAATCCATCTATATTTCTGGATTTACTCTGCCTCAGAATTTAATTTTTTTTTTTTTTAGGAATGGCCAATTAAATTTAAATTGAATTTTATATTCTGTCTTCATGCTCCTTCATCATATCTAATCTCATCTCAATTCCCATTCATCCTCCATATTCTCATCCCGATTCGCATCGAATTTTTAACTTATTCTCAATTCCAATACACATATCCATTAGACGAAATATTTTTTATTATTATTATTTTTTTCATTCCATCCAATTAATCATTAAAAAAACATTAAAATCAACATTTAATAACATATATATATATATAATTAATTTAAAAATTAAACATCATCTTCTCTTAATTTAATCATATTAAATAAAAATAAAATAAATACGGACAAAAATAAATAATGAGCTTTGGGAAAATTTATATATATAGAGAGTTTTGGAAGAAAAAAAAATTCTTTTATATATTTCTCAATATTCACTTTCATTTTGATCGATATTAGATTCTCAGTAGGATTTAGAAGAAATTATCATCCATATTCTTCATAAAA
>JBAMIE010183069.1:0-12962 GCA_037177295.1 Kaempferia parviflora | reverse complement strand
TCAACTCATGATTAAACAAAATTAAGTCTCATTCTAAATTCTGGATTCCAGACTTCAACTTTTGTATCTAATTCTATCATTCACTAGTTTTTGTAGATATCCAAAGAAATAGATTTTATAAACATGCAACTCTATGGTTTCTCTACGCTTTTCCCGACATCAAGGTCTTGGCATCAAAACATCAGACCCAATGCATAACATTCCTGTAGCTAAACATTCCATTGTTTCAATGCTGATTTCTTCTTGAGAGATCAATTTTAGTTCTGAAATTCATATATTAAGTTGTAGAGTTCATCGATGAAAAAGGATACCATTTGTTTCTAATAATTCAGGGGATCAACTTGAATTCTTCATGTTCTAGTGTTGCTCCCAATATTTTGGTACAACTTGATACACATGTTCACAGCTGCATTTTCTGTTTCTTGTTCTAGTTTCACTTCAGTTTTACTTCTTAGAATTTCAGCTCAACTTTGAGAGTTAAATCTTAGTAACAAATTTCATTTAGAATCCATTTAAAACCAGCTAAAATTCCATTTGTTTAGGTCAAAAATATGGCACACAATTAATTAATAATGGAACCAAAAGCTTCCATTAAAACTGTTGTTTCAACAGCAACTCTTGCCCTTCTAACTTCAGAAACAGCAACATCAACTCAAAAATGCAACTTCAACAATCAAGATCATAAAGATCAGCAACTTCAGCAATTTAGATTTTAAACTCCAGCAACTAGTAATTCTGATTCAGCAATTTCAGATTCAAATTTTAGATTTCTATTTTAATTCCAGCAATTCATTAATCAATGTCAGCTTCCATTCCTTCTGTACTTCCCAGCTCCTTTCAACTTCACAGAGTTGATAACACATTTTGTAGAGCTACATAACATAGTAGAGTGGATTTCTGAATTCCATGCAAAAACCATGTATAGCGCAAGTCCATGCACATGCATTAACTTCTTTCTCTACATTTCTCCAAAATATAGAAATTTAAGTCCTGACTTTTGATGCACATCAATGGAAGGAGATACCAATTGGCCTTGAGAGCTCAAGTGCTATACTTCTAATCAGGTCAGTAATTCCACAGAATATACAGATTTGATACGCTCACACGATGTGTCACTAATGAACCTCAAATTAATAAAAATATGGGAAACCCTCAACTAAGCATGAAAAGTGATGTAGAATAAGGGCCTAAGTCGATCTCTCACAAGGAACTAGTAATAGGATATTTTTCTAAATTTAAATCTCTTTTTTTGGATTTTCTAATAGGCAAATGGGGGTTTTTGAGTTTAAGATGAAGAAATAAAATGCACTTAAAGAAAAGCACTTGCAATAAACTATATCTGATCTAAGCAAGAAATAAACCTACTGCAATTGAAAACAAACAACTAATAACTCATTAAAACTACTCATTAACTTGATGAAGCTAATTAAAACTCAAGAAATGGTTACACTAACATTGCAATTCGAAATCAACTAAAGGACAATTGAATTAAGAACTGAAACTATCTTATGCAGAGAATTCAGAATCAAACAAGAGCTGTAAAATTCAAGCTAAGCAATCCAAACGAAACCGCAATCAAATTTTAGCCAATCCTCTTGCTGTCAAACAAGAATCCAGACTCGAAACCCTCTATCCAAAAATCAGAGATGAAGAACACGACATCGCCGGGCTCAGATCTGATTCGTAGATGCACTATCCTTTGGAGAAACCCTCTTCATCAAGAACAACTAAAAACATATCTGAATTTGAAGAGCTTGCTGGAAATTTCTGCAAATCTGCTCCGAGATTGAATTTGCTATGGATGAAGATTGAATGAGTGTTGGGTATCACCGGAGAACCCCTCCGATGACTGAGAATGAAGAACAAGTGTTGAATCTACTATCTCCAATCAAATCCAACAACATCAATGCAAAACAGGGCAGATTGCATATCTCGACTTTGAAACCCTCGCATCGAACATTCCAGCCATAGGAAGAGTTCCAGCTGAGTTCAATCACTGACTTAGAAACCTGAGATGATGATCAGAATCAGTTGGGGACGCCAGCGTGCGAAGAAATGGCAGATTCGCAGATAAACAGTACAGGCGACACTGTTCATCCACGAAAAATCTGCTTTTATACATCGGTTTGATTAAACAAGGTTTAAATCAGGTTTGGTCTAATTAAATGATGATTTTAGGGATTTATGAATGGGATTAGACTTGAGTTTAACTCCTTGAAGTGACTTGGAATCGGATTAAACCAAAGTAGGGATGTGGCTTCTTCATTAGGTTGAATGAACCAAGTTTCCCCTTGAATTGGCTTGCCTTCACTTGAACAGTGTCAATTTCAATTCCTACAAGACCAAATTCAAATTATGAGAAAAATATCATGGGTTAGGAGAAGAAAGGAAATTAAGCTCCAAACAATTTCCAATTAATAAACAACCAAAGATGTACCCATTAACAAACGCAATTAGCTCAAAGTGTTGCAATGCCAACCAAAATAATGTGCCAAATAAATGAATTGTCAAATCTCTCACACTTGTCTTTGAACGTCCCGTACAAGTTAACAATTTAAAAGACACACTAAGATGGTACCCTTTAACCATTTTCAATCATGTTTAGAAAATAGTGAAAGATAGTTACCAAAAATTGTCAAGTTTCAACAACCTAAGCATTCATGGACGCAATTCTTACCTTTGGTTAATCAATATAATGAATTTAATCCATAATGAACAAGTGAAAATAATTTCAATGAACTAATCATCACAAGGGAATTTTAATGTGGCCCTCAACCTAATCTCAATTCACGTAATGATGGAGGGCGCTCAAGATACTCATACTTCATGCACTACCATATGCTTGCTTGTTTTCTACTCTTCACCACTATCATCAATATTAGAATACACAATTATAAAGGTTTATTATGATGTCAAGAAAATATAAATCTAACGAGATCAAAGCATAAGTGCTAGTTTAAGAAGATATGACTCAATTGAGGGTGGAAGACATGAGAACTTGGAATGTTAAATGATAAATTCCTTGGCCGGACTTCATTCTGAATTTTACTTCCCAACGAGCTACTATTATTTCCCAATTCGGCTGCTTATGTTTTTAGTTAATCCAAGAAAAGTTGACTCAGGTGATAATTTCATTAAGCACTCTCCTGAGTGAAGTTGGGACTCCTTGTATTCTTTTATCAGCAAAACACGAGGATACTTTTAAGTTGGAATTACATCTCTAAAATGCAAGAATCAAGCCAAAAGGACATTAGAAGCAAAGCCATTTCTTGAAATTCTAATTTATAGACTTCAGTCACATCATTTCAGAACCCTTTAATTTCATGTATCAGGATTGGATCTTCAAACGTTCTCATAACATCAGCATTGGCACATTGACTCAGATCCCCATTTCCAGAGTTAGAATTGTATTATAACTTCAACTCAAGTTTTCAATATCACAATCAGATTTAGTTTACTCGATCAAGTTTCAGAATTTAAAATTTCAGGTCAATTCAGCTTGTGCTATAAAGATTCCATCTTGAGAAGAAGTATCATTCACTACTAGATTGGAAGTTGTTACTGTTGACTTCAGTAGTTTGTCTTTACAGCAGGAATTATCAGAAATCTACCTTCTGAATTCTGTGCATGTAGAGTTTTAGAATCACTTGCAGACTTTTGAAGACTAAATAGCATGAACTTCATGAAACAAATAGCACACCAACATCAGAATGTATCATCATAAAGTTTGAGAAAATATGGCATGACAATTTGCAAGTTATTCCATAATCTTGGTATTACTGCTAAACTAGATCCTTGAAAAGAGTTCCCATTGATTCCAGAAATATATTTCAAAGCTTCCTTCTGAATTTCAGGAGTTATTAACACAATTCAGCACCATTAAAAATTGAAAGCAATACACTTGTTCAAACAGATTCTACCAATCTAGAATTTCATCAGCTCTGAAATTCCTGCATTTCTGCATTTCATTTAGCAATCTTAGAAAATCAAAAGCTTGATACTGCATTTGTTTAGTTGCCAGGAAAGACCTCAGATTTTCAGCAACTAAGCAACACATTTCAAATTTCAGCAAGCAATTTCAGTTCCCATATTCAGAAATTAGTTTCACTTGCCATTCTCAGTTTATTCTTTCAAATTCCAGCAACAGAAATCAGCCAAAAGCTCATTTGAACTTCACACATTGCACAAAGGTAGTCATTGTTCTAGATTAAAAGGCTACTGTTAAGGCTTGGTACAGATTTGATACAAAGTCCAAACTGCATTGCTATTTTACTGCTGCATTCCAATTTTCTAGAATTTCTATAAAGATGGAGCTAACTTCAGAATTTTAGTTTCAACAATTGGTAATTCAGCTTCAATTCCCAATTCATTTTCAATCAGAATCATCATCAAGAAACTTTAGGTTCAGAAGAAAGAGAGTAAAATTTGTTTCTTAAAGTGCAGTATCTGTTATGCATTTCAATGGTTATATTTTTTTCATTCCAGAATTTCAGCTCATGTAAACCCTTTATTCTACAATTCTTCTCAAATTAGAAAACCAGTTTCTAAAATTGATACAAAGAATAGTGAGCAGTTTGAGATTTCTGTTTCAAAAATCAGTTTTTAGCATTTGCAGATTCAAATTTCAGTTAGCTTCACAACAGGATCTTTAAATTCTAGATTCTATCATCTTCAGCTTCACATTTCTTATTCAAATCAACTTTCAAAAGACAAAGAAAGAAGGGAATGTCATTTGTTACTGAAAAAAAGAGAGCTTCCTTTAAATTTTTTATTGTTTTATCACTTTTCCAAGAATATTGATACACACTTGATACTTATTCAAATTTGCATTTCTGTTCCTCACCATGACAGCTTCTACAATTCCAGATTTCATATTTCAAATTTCAACAACATCATTTCAGCTTCAAGTTTCTGTGCATATCTATTGTGAAAGACATAGGAAGAATAGAACACCATTTGTTACCAAAAACATAGAATTTCACTTGAGCTCAACATAATTTGCAAGCTGTCCACTATTTCCTAAAACTGCAATATCTCCCTTCTTGCTCTCTGAAATTCACTTCTTCATTTTGATTCCTAGATTGCTGAAGAATTCCTTCATTTTGATTTAACATCCGCTTTGAATTTCAAATTATGCACATAACAATCATATTTACAGTTTAGAATTTAGTTCAAAAGAGACAACTATTTGTTATTGAAGTAAAGTCAACTTGAGTAGAAGTGATCACTGGTCAAAGAATGCAATTAAGATTGGCACATTATTTCTGATATTCAGTTTTGTCCACAAGTGCATGTCACTAAACTGAACTCAGAATTAAAAGTCTCATGCCACCTAGTAACTCTTAATTTGGAATTCAGTAATAATTTTATCTTCATAAATTGGTTCCAACAAATTCAGCTTCACAATTGTTGCACTTTTCTACATTTCAGCATTTCAGAAAATGTCATCCACTTCATTCTTAGTTTCAGAGTTGCACATCACAGTACTTAAATTGAACTCAGCCATCTTCATCATCAACAATTCAGTTCTAGCATTTCAGATTTCAAATCCAGCTCACATTTCAGTAATTGCTTAGATGTTTCATACTGCTACTATTTCCATTTCCAATTTAAATTGAAATTTGTAGAGGTCATACAATGATAAGAATACCATTTGCTCTTACTCATACCAGGGCTTAACTTGAGTTCGTCCATGATCTGAGGAGTACCCACATTTAACTGCAATTCACAATTTCATTTCAGCAATTTCAAATTTCAGATTCCAGCAACACAACTTATATTTTGCATTTCTCTTTTCATTCTTGTGCAGATTTTTCATAATGAAGTTTACATTGTAGTTCTAGCCTTATCACTCTTAGCAAAGGATGCAAATAATTTCGAATTAGCTCACTGTGCATAAACAATTCAGCCTGCTTAAAACTTTGTTCTGAAACAACCTCAGAAATTGGCACAAGAACAAATTCTACTCTACTCTATTTACCACAACAAGGTAATTCCAGCATTTGATACTCATCAGCTTTAACATTCATCTCAATAGAATATCACAGATCACATTTAACAAGATACATCTTGATTTCCCTTTAAATTTAGCTTAAAAGGATCAATTCAAAATTCTGGCACAGCTTCAATATCCTGCCTAATTTTCAGCCTTTCTAATTCCTGCACTTGCATTTTAAATATTTTACAATGTGGCCATCCAATTTACAAAGACATGTATAGCTAAGCCAAGAACATTTGTTTCTGAGATCACAAGAGCTTAACATAATTTCACTTAGATTTAGAAGCTGATGATAAATAAGTGGCACAACTTGATAAAAACTTGAAACTGCATTCTCAATTTCTGAAACTGTCTTCTTTTTTTTCTGCATTTAGTTTCAACTTATAATCTTCTCAAATCTCAGTCCCAGTTTTCAAGTTAAATCTCCATAAACTATCTGCATTAACACTCAATCAATAACATCTTGAGCTCAATCTCCTTCTCTTTGAAAATTCAGCTTAAACACTTGGCTCAGAATCTGCCAATGCACAGTTTCTGATTTCCAAATTCAGCTTCCAAGTTCCAAATTTAAATTTTGAGATTTCACATTTTGAATCACAAGAGCTTTGGGGAAAAGAACACACCACATGACACTAGAGAAATTGAATGTCCCTTCTGAAATTTTGCTGATCAGAAACTTGTCAAAGGCTTGGCACATCCATGTTGAATTTGATACATCAACAGATTCCTTTGTTCATCAACTTTACAGCATGGGTAGCAATTTTAGCAATTTTCAATCAAACCGTGAAGCTTAGATCTCAAATAATTTTCTTAATTTACTTCTATTCGAATTTAGCTTGCTTCCAATTCCTTTCTAATAAGAAAATCAATAAAAATTCTGATAAAATTCCTGCACAGCAAACACATTCAGCTTCCCTGATTATAAGTTTCAATTTCTGATCAATTTTAAATCTCAGCCCAATCTTCAAGTCTAAATCTCCATAGACTACCTCAATTGACATCCGATCGATGAAATTTTGATTACTATTCTTTTTAGACAAATAAAATCCAATTGAAAATGGTACAACACAGAAACTGAAATTGACTCATTATCTTCAGTTTTATGCTCCAGCAGCTTCATTATCAACAATCATTTTCAGCAATGAGTTTCCCTTGATATCCTAGCCTTGCAGTTTAAACTCCATGTTTATCTCATTTAATCTTGAACAAGTAAAGACCTGTCTCACTGTTTTATCATTGCTTCACAAATCTTGGCACGCACTTGATACATAAACTGAGCTCCTATTTATGTTTTTCTGCGTTTAATGCACTTTTGCATTTCTGCATTTAAGTATTACTTCAGTTCTCTAGTTCTTTGAATTTTCGAATAAACCCTTCAGCTTAATTCTCAATAGATCTTCTTCATTTACTTCTATTCAAATTTAGCTTGCTTGCAATTCCCTCTCCATCATAAAGCTCAGTTTCTGAACTAATTCAGATTCTGCACATGCATTTTATGCATTTCAATATGTGCAGTTTTGAAACCTTCATGCCAGATTATACTAAATTCTAGTGGCATCCTCATTCATATCTCAAGTCAAATGAAACCCTAGTATTGGTAGAAATAATTTATATTTTAACCATCTTTCACATCAATGTCTTTCAATTCATTTTCAGCAATGCACTTTAGCATCAACAGCTTTATTTCCAGAATTAGTTCTAATTCTGCATAGTTTCAACTCTTGAGTTTCAAGATTCTGAATCACTCTCAATTTCAATTTGAAACATGAAGAACTTTGTTTAAGTGTAGGATTTATTTCAAAAACCCTTCTTATCACTGCACTTCTATTTAAATTCTGCACTTCCCAACTTCTAATGCCCAGCTGTTCCATCTTCAATTATGTTACATTTCCATTTCAGCTTCCATTTAAAACCAGCTAAAATTCCATTTGCTTAGGTCAAAAATATGGCACACAATCAATAATGGAACCATAAGCTTCCATTAAAACTGTTGTTTCAAAAGCTATTACTGCATTCAACAGCAACTCCTGCCCTTCTAACTTCAGAAACAACAACATCAACTCAAAAATGCAACTTCAGCAATCAAGATCACAAAAATCAGCAACTTCAGCAATTTAGATTTTAAATTCCAGCAACTAGTGATTCTGATTCAGCAATTTCATATTCAAATTTCAGATTTCCATTTTAATTCCAGCAATTTATTGATCAATGTCAGCTTCCATTCCATCCTTTCAACTTCACAGAGTTGATAACACATTCTGTAGAGCTACATAACACAGTACAGTGGATTTCTGAATTCCATGCAAAAACCATGTATAGCTCAAGTCCATACACATGCATCAACTTATTTCTCCAAATTTCTCCAACATATAGAAATTTATGTCCTGACTTTTGACACACATCAATGGAAGGAGATAACACCAATTGGCCTTGAGAGCTCAAGTGCTATACTTCTAATCAGGTCAATAATTCCACAGAATATACAGATCATTTCATGCTCATAAATACTCACTATTTCCTTGATGTTCAGTTTCTAATTTTCAATAATTCAAACCCATGCCATTCCGAATTCAAGGCTTGTAAAGTTATAGAAAAAAATATTACCATATGTTTCTACAATTCCAGAGCTCTACTTGTTCCTCTCTTCAATTTCCATTCTTCTACCAGATTTCGATACACTCTTGCTCAATTCTTACAATTCTGCATTCTTCATTTTAAAACTGTGCTTCCTGGTCAAAAAGAACTGAATTAGAATAACTTAATGGAAGTTGCTCCCAAGAAATGATTTATGCAATTTGAATCCATTTGAAGTAATTGATACATTCAGGTACAAACTCGATACATCAATTTCTCACAGCAATTTGCATTTCTGAAAAGGGCAGATTTAACAACCAATCTTGCTCCGAGTGCACTTTAAAGTTCCTGTTCAGTTTCAATTCTGAACTTTTCACCATTTCAGATTTTAGCTTGCTCTTGAAAGAATTAATTGGATTTAATTTTGTATCCTGGAATCTTCAACTGCACAAAGTTTCAACTCTTAAACTCCTTTGAATCTTGATCCAAACTCTTAGGTTCCATTTCTATAAACTGTCTCAAATAACTGTCCTTCCAACTAAAGTTTCTCACTAATAATCTGCTGATGACAGTTTGATACAAACTCGATACAAACTCCAACAACTCTCTACCATTCTGCTTTAACCACACATGTTCCAGAATTTCATAATTTGACACTTGCTCGTCTACACTTCTCAATTAATTCTTCTTTGAAAACAACACTTAAAATGCATTCACAAATTCTGAATATATCATTTGCTTCAAACAATTCAAGAGCTCAACTTTGATAGTGGCTTCAATTAAAACTAACTGCTACTGCACAGAATTCACAGTTTCATAAATTTGTTTCCTATCATACAAGAGCTCACCAGTCTAATTCAGAAACTATCATCAAACTTGGCACAAATAATTTGAAATTGATACATTCTTTCCACAACTTCCTCATTAGACAAAACCTTCTCCTTTGTTGATGCTTTGTGCCGAGAATGTATCTAATTGCAACATTCCAGAAATTTGATGATTACAGTAGCTTCCATCAGAAATTTGATGATTAATAATTTCAGCTTCCCAACTTAACAATTTGATTTAATTTTGCACCAAACCAATTCTACTCCACATTCATCATTAGAATTATAATCCAAAGCTTCCAAAAACAATAAACACTTCCCCCATACTTAAACATTTGTCCATCCTGACCAACACATGATCATATAACATCCAAAGCATCCATATCTAGATTATTCAATAAGAAAAGTCAAATGATATGATGAATGACAAGAAAATTAGCAAGAAATTATGTGGAAGAATAGAAGACAAATGAATACAACTTCATAAGAATGATTCAACTAATGTAATGTGGTTTTAAAAGAATCAAAGCAAGTTCTAAAGTGACAATCACACAAGTGAATCACACAATTAAGCTTATTCCTCACTAGTATGCAAAAATTATCATCTCAATTTATCAACATAGAATCCATCATTAAATTACAACCTTATGTAATCCATGAATCCATTATAGCCATAAGTTCTGAAACTTAACAATTAAATTTAACTAGTTTCAAAATACTCTAAGATGATACCTAGAAATGCTAAGGGGTACATTTTATTCCTAAAACCAACCCTCACGAAATACAATAAAGAATTTATTTTCAAACATCAAACTAAAATGAATTATTCATGCATCAAAGTAAAAGCATGGATATATACAAATGAAAAGTAGATGCAAAATGAAATAAACTCCCCTTCAAGTTGGGTAGATAACATCTATGTGGTCCAACCCATCCACCTCTAGCTCATTCACTCCCTCATGAAATTTCTTGAGTAGATAGTCATTCATTTTGAAGATTTGACTAGTAGCACCCTCCTAAATTCTCAAAGCTCTGAACACAAGTAGATAGTCAATAAAATCAAGAAAATAAAAATAAAGAAAAGAAAAACTATGGACAATCTAAAAACAAACGAACACTACTAGTTCCCCGGCAACGGTGCTAAAATTTGTTAAGCTCACAACTCGTGTCACAAGTGAACTCCAAATTAATAAAGTGTTTGAAACCCCTTAACTATGCAAGAATGATATAGCATAGGTCCCAAGTCGATTCTCTCAAGGAACTAATAAGTGTGTGTTTGTCTTAGATTAAAAACTCTTTTTGGGGTTTTCTCTCTAAAATTTGGGGGTTTTTCTTTGTTGTAACTTAGATTAAGAAATAAACTGCAACCAAGGAAGGAAATGGCAAGTAACTAAATCTGATCTAAAGACAAGAAAATTTAATCTACTTGCATTTAAAAACTAAGCAACTCACAATTAACCTAAACTACTCATTAATTTGAAACTAAGCTAATTGAAATGGAAACAACACTTAAAGTAAGCAACAAGGATTGAAATGAAACTAAAGTTCACTAAGATACTGAATCAAACTTCTCAATTGTCAACAATATGCTCTAATCTAAAAGGATTGCAGAAATGAAGGAATTGCAGAAATTAAACTAAACCAATCTCTAACGCAACCAACTTCACAAGCAACACACTCTTGCCGTCACACAAGAGTCTTCAATTGAAACCCTCAACCTTAGAAATCTGTAAAGAAGATGAAGAAGAACTTTGGAACATGGAATCAATCCGAATCTTGAAACCTCCACCTAAGAAACCCTCTTCGCTGTTGGAATCAAATTCGAACTGAATCTGGAAGTGCAGAATTCTGAAAATCTGCAATTCTAAGTTAAATGGAGATAGCCGCTGCTGTGGACGATTTGAAAGCAATCTGGATCCACCAGAGAACCCCTCTGATGGTCGTGTCAATCTTGATGAGAGAAGAAGCATCAACTCTGTTGACTTCTCCAATTCCAGCAAAATCATCGACAATGGCAGTGAAGCTTAGAATTGCATCATTCTCACTGTCGAGACCTCTTCAGCAAGATTCCATCTTCAAGAAGGTTGTCCAGCTGTTACCTTAACCTTCTGCAGAGACCTGGTGGCTTGAGAAGAAGGGAGGAAGGAGATGGGGGCTGCGGATGAAACGTTGTCACGGATGAACAATAACCCGAGCCACTATTCATCCGCAAAAAATCTAGGTTTTATATCTTTGGTTTGAACCGGGCTTTAAACCTGATTTGGGTCCAGTTCAGTAGGTTTTAGAGATTTGTCGAGGAGGGTTTGACTTTCGTTAATCTCAAGAAGCAACTCATTTGATGAAGGCTAGAAGCACATTGAATATGAACCACCTCCAATTGAATTGAATCAACTCTCAATAGAACCTTGCTTCTTCTTCATTGAACTCCTTAGCTTAAGTTTGGTTCGGTTAAATCAACTCCATGGCTCATCTTTAATTCCCTACAAAAATCATGAAATTCTGCCCAAAATTAGGAGGACATTATAACAAGCTCCAAAGAATATTCAAACTTGTAAGTCATGACAATAAACAATATTTAAGTGAACAAGAGGATGAACATGTTAAGTATGAGAGCTAAAATGGTCATCAAAAATGTTAATTATCAAATCCCCCACACTTATTCTTGTGCGCCTCGTGCAAGTAAACAAGACTAAAGAAACACTAAGGTTGTACCCCCTAACCATTCTCAATCATGTTTAGAAAATAATAAAAGCAAGTTATCTAGGATTATCAAATTTCAACAACTAAAGCATTCATGGACACAATTCTTACCCTTAGTTAATCAACATAATGACTTCAAGCTATCATGAAGAAATTGAGAATGATATCAATAAACTTATCCTCTCAAGGAAAATTTAAAGTGGCTCTCAACCTAATCTCAATTCATGTAATGGTGGAGCACACTCAAGCTACTCATGTTTCATGCACTACCATATGCTTGCTTATCTTCTACTCTTCACCACAATTATATATCTGCATACACAATTATGAAGGTTCAAAATGATGACAAAGGCAGCATGAATCGAATGAAGTCAAAGTATAAATATCAGAGCAAGAAAAAAAAAGATGTTATGAATGAAATGATAGTGGAAGACATGAATACAATAGAATGTTATATAATCAAATTCCTTGGCCATGCTCCCTTCTTCTCTTTTCTGAACTGACTTAATTCCATTCTTATTTCTAATGATCCGATCCAAATAGCTTCACAATTACATTTTGGCAGTTTTAGACATCAGTTTCAGCAACTTCTCATCAATTCCAACAACTTCATTTCATTTTCACCAATTCTAAAATCTGTACAAATCAATTCAGTTTCAGTTTTCAGTTTTCTGATTTCATCAATAGCAGCAATTCTGTTTTCAGCTTTCAATAACTTTTCAGCAATTCCAGCAAATCTGTGCAAATTAATTTGTGGAAGATAAAACTAGAGGAAAACACCATTTGTTACTAAAAATATCAAAGCTTCACTTGAATTTCTCACCTTTTTGGCAGCCTCCAAAGGAATTTGGTATATACTTGAT
>JBAMIE010183018.1:0-12969 GCA_037177295.1 Kaempferia parviflora | reverse complement strand
CTAATAAACTATAACTTTTTAATTTATCTCCTCATAAATAGTTATGCAGTCAACCGTGTAGAACCGCTAGGATAGTAAATTTCACCTTTTACTACCACAAAATAGCACGAAGTATGTACCCATGGGCATGGGCCCACTGGTAGAATGACTGTGTTACGAGTCATGATTGAGTACTCAGTTGGTGCATGACTTTCATCAGCGAGGAGCGACCTGTGAATTAAGGTCGACTACCGATGTCCAACAATGTGAACACTTTCCATATTTATCTAGTGGTTGATAGAAAATTTTTATAGGATCCAATCCGTCACTTCCAAATTAGTCCGTTTGAAAAGTCTGGATTATATATATAAAAAAAAAAAGAAAAAAAAACTTGTTTGTGGCAGCAGATTTCTGCGAACGTGAATTTATAAATATTTCATGAAGACAAATTGCACCAGTTCATGGAGAAAAAGAGATGTATTAGTAAATAATCCACCGTCCCACACGTAAATTAAAGTATCAGGGGTTTTCCATTATGTAGCCTTATAGACATTTGTTAAGTTAAAAGTAATAACACCAAGGGGCAGCTAAGCTCGATGTACAAAACTTCCACTAGAGTTTTGAAGAAAGATAGATCTATATTGGAACTATTATACACACTTTTACTTGTAATTTACAAGAACTTGTTTCCATAATTCAACATGGTAGCAACTTCACTATTACTTTATGGCTCCCATTCACTAAAGTAATAACACAAGAAAATAATCATTATGTTTATAATTAACTAAGAGAATATTATTAAAAAAAATAAGATGAGATGTGAACTTTTAGAATAAGAATACAGCATGAGAAAAACCTAACATAAAAAATTGTTCGACTTCCCACCATTTTGATGAATTTCTACTTGGAAAGATTATGAGTGAGAATGGGAGAGATACATCAAATGAGCTATAGAAATATTCAATAATTCTTTATGACATAAGAATAAAAAATCCACAAACGAAAAGATACCTTAGCGTGCAACAACTCATGGAAAACCATCCATCTAAATAATTCAACTCGCAGGAAGTTACATGGCTTGTCGGAGAACAAAAGGCAGTAAGAATTTAGTCTCAAAACACAGGCAAAGCATGAGGAATCTTTGAAGTTCCATATATTTCTTGCTGATCCTTGTTTAATAGTCGTTGAAGCATTTATCTCAGATATGGGGCGAAAATTTGGTGATGGTTCACTTTGGGACTGAGCTTGGTACAATTGTAGAGGCATTGCTTCTTGTTCTTTCGAGTGACAAGAAGCGGTTAGACCCCATGCTTTCAATTGACCTCATATACTCAGATGCGTTGTTCTCAATTATAAGTGCATCTTCTAATTCTCGTATGATGTCAATCATATTCGGTCGGAAGCTCCCAACTGGCTCGACGGAACAAGATGCTATCTCAACAATTCGCCACATTGCTTCTAAATGATATTGTCCCTTTATATTGGGGTCGACAATTTCTTCAATCCTTGCTTCTTTTATATATGGTCTTGCCTATGAAAATAACAAAAATAATCAGATCAATGGAGAACTGCAAACGTACGAGTCACAAAATTTAAATAGCAAATTTTTTCATTCCCACATAATTATGCATATTAAGGATTCTTTACTGCGAATGCTGTTAGCTTGGCAGTTGGGAGGTGATGTTCCAAAAGAAGGTGATGTTCCAAATTTTTTTCATTCACACATGAAAAGAAGGTGATGTTCCAAAAGTCAAGAGCATTCATACAATTGTGCAAAAACCTCATCTAAAATGATATTTCATGTCCTTGTTTTTATGTAGCGAGTCTTGCCGAATTTGTCACTGGCAGTTAGTCCATTTGGAATGATTATGCTGGACCTATATCCTTCTAAGTAAATTTTACCCATATGAACAATAAACTGTCATGAAAATACATTAGATAGAGAGTAGAGACCATACCCATTCAGCTAAGCTCCACTCGCTCCTTGGCCGGTGTATGTTAAGAGGCTCTCTTCCTGTGACGATTTCTAAAAGAACCACCCCGAAACTAAAGACATCACTTTTAGCCGATAGCACTTGAGTTGAGTAATATCTGCAATAAAGAAATACCTATGCTTCAGATTTTCCAGCATACACAAATTCATAATGAATAAACACGGGTGGTTTTTTACATAAGGCCGTTAAGAGAAACACTTCGAAACATTTGTTCACTTAATTCAATGGTTGCGTTATATACAAGCAGCTTGACCCTTCTCAATATCATTTTTTCTTGAAAATTAAAATGATTAACAAGAGGCATAGAGTCTCCAACGGATTCATTGATTCCAATATTAAATAAGAATATTAGATATTTCAATGGATGATAGATATCCAAAACCAAATTATTGAATGCATATGTCACAAGGATACTAATATTTACATGATGCTGGTAGGGTACCTAAGCATTGATGTGAAATAAATTAATCAGTTGGTAGAAGTAAAAATCACATAGTAAGATAGATATGCTCCATAACAATGTAATTCATATCCATACAGTAACTAAATTTTAAAAGAAACAGATAAAAAAAGATAACTAATAATGAACTTGTTCTTATAGCTTGGTACCTCAGTACATTAGATATGTAATCAACGCAAAAATACTTGAAGGTAATTATGACATCGTTTAACGCTTTCATAGCACAACCTAGCTAGGAAAAGTGAACATCAGGGGCATGCTACATAGACAAGCACGGAAATAAACCATTATGACAGATGTACTGAGCAAAACTATATCTCCATGTAACAAAGACTTGTTATGTTATGTTCATTGGGCACAATAAGATGAGGAAGAAATTTGAGTTTTATACACATTCGGAAATTGGAACTAGAACTGCCGTTTGTTTTATTATTCTCTATGTTGATGTTTCCTTTTTGTTTCTGTTTGTTTTAGATTCTTCCTCCTAATGCATCAATTCAAACTAATATGTTGCGATACGCAAACTGTATAGGTTCTCAATATACCACTGGAGCATAAATATTTTATTTCTTTCTCATAACCTTTATTTATGAATTTTGTATTATCTCATCATAACATAATGCAAATCTGTTGTCACCATTGGTAGTTAATGCACAGAACTATTTCAATTCAAATCTTGCAGACAACAAAATATTTGATCATCAGAAAAGAACATGAAAAAGATGATAATACAAATATTGCCACGCACATGAGCTTAAATGAAGAAAAATAGCAAAAAACATATATAAGTATTGACAAACTTACTCAGGATCCAAGTATCCAGCTGTTCCTCTTACTTCCAATGAAGCGCCACTATCTCCTTCTTGTGGTGCATACTTAGAAAAACCTAGGTCAGTCAATTTGCCACACATGCTATGGTCTAAAAGAATATTGCTTGATTTCACATCTCTATGTATGATGCACCGCTCAGAAAAAGTATGCAGGTACAACAAGCCTATATCATACAGAAAGGAAAATAAGATATGACAACTCTCTTTAATTTCCTAATAGGGAAATCAACAAAAGCTATCTGGATGAAATTATTTGACTTGGCATGCGCATCATACTACTAATGTTGTTCACAGATGTTGAACTATCAAAGTTAAATTGCAGAGCTAATTAGGTTATCTCATCTTGTGAATTCTTTTAAGTAGGGATAGCATAATATTTAAAACTAAACTAAAATACTATAAAAGTATAAAATACATAAATAATTAGATTACATAGAATAGATTAATTTTCCAAGGAGAATTAACTAAGAATTCACAATTATGTAAATAAAAATAAATACTTATATTTCATTTGCAAATCAAAATACAAAATGAAGTAAGATGATATAGAAAAATAATGATCATTAACTATATGCTTGACATAAAGATTCAACAATATGAATTTAATTGATATAATACTCTCTAATCTACAAATTTATATAATGCAAGCACACTCTAGGCTCTATATTGCTTTATATTGCTTGTTAGTCTGTCAGAGTCTTACACAACCCCTTACATTTTTTGTCCCAAATTTTTATAGGAAATTAGGATGCAAATTGAGAGAATAGGTGGTTAAATAGGTAATTTTCTTCCATAACACAGATAAAATTGTGCAAGCAATATCTTCAACAAAGAGAAAACAAATGGGTTCTTCTAAAAAACAAAAACTTAAAAGGAGGTGATGAAATGAATCCAATGAATCCATGAAATTAAGAAATTTGCATAGGAGATTGAAAGTTTGAAGCTGACACGTGAAAGAAAGTAAAAAATTTGAAAGTGGTGAAGGATTAACGTAAAGAGTGGTTGAGTTTTCTCATTTGTTTAATGAAATTAGCGTCAATAAATAGTAACTATCATTCATTACCTAAAATAGTGATGAAAATGAGGTAATGAGCCTTTCAAACCTGGAAGATAGATAGTGTATCCGGAGAAAGCTTATTAGGCCATATATCGATGATACTCAGAAAGTTGGGGCTTTCTCTTTACAGAAGTAAACAATATTACAAGAAACAACTAATAGAATTCAAAAATAGTTGAAAACTAATTTGTTACTAAACCCTACAAAATTACATTAATTAGTATTTACTGGTCAACCCTAAGTTTCATAAACTATCAAACTACGTTATGTAGAGTACATCTGATGGTGAGTTCAGGATCCAGTTTAAGTTCAAAACCATCATCCCTTAACTGGAGGTAATAATGAAATCGTTTCATTAGATACAGGTAGATTAAAACTTCTTTTGCTGGTAAAGCATACAAACAGAACTAAACTGACATATGACACTAGTAGGTCTTGAGAATAAAGCAATGGCACTAAAACCCAAACGAATTATATGCTTAAACCTCTGTGTCCATGGTATCATCCCCTTGTTGTATAATTATAGTGGTATTAAGTTTCAATTGAAATTTCAAGTTCAGGATTTTTTAAAAAACAGAGAGGAATTGACTCCCAATTATTAGACTCTCCTTTCTACAATTTAGGGTGTGATAATTTCTGGAGAAGTTATAATAAATAACATAGTGGAAAATAATTGATATATTTGTCAACACTTCTTAATTGAGACAGTGATACTTGCCTTTGGCAGCACCCAGCACGATTGAAAGTCTGGTTGGCCAATCAAGAGTCTTCCTTTTTGCTGCTTCCCCTACAAAACGTGTTTTGAATGAGAAAGAAAAGAAAGATGCTAGAGAATGGAAAACAAAATGTTTTGTGTAAAAACTTACCATATAGTCTATCTTGCAGGGAGCCATTTGACATGAAAGGATAAACAAGTATTTGTTGATCGTTTTCAGAGCAGTAACCAAGAAGTGGTACCAAATTTTCATGCCTGATTGTTGAAAGAAGATTTACCTGTGAAAAGAAAGAGAAATTGCTTACAACAAGAAAAGCACAACTTTGGTGTTGATATCCACTTATGGAAACAAATTATTGAAACCGTGTGTCCGTATTAAGATTGGAACTTTATTAGGAATACTTCACTTCAGTTATTGCCATTTCTTTCAGGTTTATACAAAATGAATTCCATTACAGAAGAATGGTGTCTTCCAAAAGAGGGATGAAGCACTAGAAATTATGAGAAACCAAGTACAACAAAGCTAATTGATCCTGATCCGAGACACTTCAAGTAATTCTGGCAAAAATTGGCCAAGAGAGAAGATATCCCCCCTTTTTTTTATTCCATTGCTCCCCTTTTATATGCCTCTCATCTTCCCATACAAATTAAGGTCATTTATTACAGGCTATTCTTATTTTGCTTCTTCTTCAATTAATAACCCTACCTGAGAATTATGAGGGAATCAAAGTGAGAGGTCATTAATGAGCTCATTATTGACTCATTGATTATCAAGAGACTCTTAGTAGTCCTCATACCATTAATGTAGTCATAAAAGATCTTTCTATGTAACTGTTCCTCGCCCGGCCTCCTCAGACCTCCTTTATTACGCTACGTGTCTCCCGAGCGGTCATCACATTTCCCGAGCGGCCTATACACCATGGCCGAGCAGTAATAGTTTTGGATGATACGACGATGTACTTGCCGCTCGGTTTGTCATCAAGTTTACCTCATTCCACGTGGCATATTGCCACATCACTAATTATATCCATTTAGTTAATACAAGTGGCTGATATTGATTATAATATCAGAAAATAGAAATTCAGACTCCCATATTAAAGCTTATTGGGGAAAAAAACTGTACCTACTTACCTCATTATTAAATTCGCGAGTTCCCTGAACTGATGTGGATGACCGAACCTTTACTGCAACTTCTTGACCATGTGGGAGAATGCCACGGTAAACAGATCCAAAACCACCCTCTCCAATCAAAATTTTGTAGTTGCATGTTGCTGTTTCTATGTATTTAAGAGTAAACTGATGTACTACCAGACTTATTGAAAGGTCATTAAAGCTAAACTCTGAGAAAACTGGATCTGCATTTGTCAGAGGAGCAATGACAGAATCTAATAGAATATATATAAATTACGAAAGAAGTTGTGCTAATGGGAACATGTACAACAATAAGAATTGTTAACATCATTTGTAATGGAAAAAATACACAATATATTATTTGCATAATCTTATAAGATAACAAGTCATGCTAATGGGGGTAAAAGATTGGTTATACCAAAATATAGTATCTCTAAGGAACAAAAAAAGTGTAGGATCTATGTGGCCTGGCTAGAGGAGTGAATAGATGGCACACACAAATTTGATTCCTCTCATAAAAGCACAAGACAAGGATTACTAGTGTGAGCTTGTGTGTATTTGGTTGGTCATGTCTAAGTGTATATGCAGAGACAATAAAATGAATACAAAATGAATATGATGTTAACACAAAATATAACACTATTCTAAGAGCCCACTCCTACTCCATGGTTTATAACACGTCCAGTGTGTCACTCCAAATAGTTTCCATCAAACCACCCCTTCACAAAAGGTATTAGGGTAAACCTCAAATAAGGATAACATTTGAACCAACCTTCTGATATCAAAAATTATCATAAGCTTAACCATTCACAAGGACTTCACTCAAACAAATCCTTACCTCTTTGTACGAAGATAAAAGTAAAGGACTAAGGAAGAGATAAATTATTAAGAGCTTGATGATTGAAGCCTTCCAATACTTCTCCAAGCTCTTGTATTATTTTTGGGGAACTTGTATCACTTGAGCACAGGAAATTAAGATGTTACGTGAGTTCTTAGTGCCTAAAAACTTACCAAGAGTATATATACAAAGCTTCCAACAGTTCAGTTCACTTCTGATCACCTCCAATAAAGTGGAAAAAGTCTTCAGTCAACTAGATGTTCAAATGTGATAGTTGGATGATAACGACTATGTCTCATGTCCACTGATTTTTTTTGTTGGCTACTCAAGCTTCCAATTGACTAAAAATCTACCAAGTTGACTATTGCCAAATAGAATCATTTGAGCATAAAAACTAAATATATGAATCAAGTTGACTATTGCGAAATATAAACTAAAGGTTTTAAGATATGAAGAATAAAAACTAAATATATGATAGTTTTCATATTCAGAAAAAAATAATGAAATAATTAAAATGTATAATATTCTTATAGGTAAAAGTTTTAAATATTTTAGATTCATTATCAAGATGAAGTGAATATTGATGAAGATATTAATAGGATACAGAATGAGAGCTCAAAGTGCTTGGGCTAAGCAGGTGTAATGATGGCAATGACGATAATGATGACAGAAATGCAATACTATGTAATTTGTTTTAAACATCCATTCTACAATACAAATTGGTTATATAATTTCATATTTAAAATTTGAATTTGTGCGTGTGAGTTAATCATGTATTCAAATTGTGATAATGATTAGTTCATACATTCCATGTATAATATTTATTCAATTAATTGCTTTAAAGAAATTTTCAAATATGAAGTTGAGATTTTTATATCTTGTTGACTTGAGGGTATGATTGCTATCGTATTACAATTTCAATTAATTTACTAACTTATGTCCTTGTTCATGGAATAGCATGATCATTGTTGATATACCCTTCAAAAGCTACAAGTTAGAAATGTTTTCTCAGATCTCAAAGACAACATTTCTCATGCATGTGTTGAAAATCATTACCAAATGCATATGATTAGAAAATTTTAAAACATACTTTCAATTTCCAGGTGTTCTCTTCTTCTAGAGCGATGAGCCCGTTTGTAGAAACAGTTGAAGAAACTACCAAGTGCACAAATGAAAGAAAGAGATCCACCAGCTCTTATGAAATAAATTTTGTTATGAGAAGTGGCTTCTAAAGCTTCTGTACTGGGACAGTTTCCAGAACTGAATATCACAGTCAAATGAAGACTAACACATCAGTTAAATAGTTATAGCAACTTTGATTAAGCATAGCATAATTTGTGTACCTTACAGTAACATTGTCTCTTAGTAAACCAAGAGGAAGTCGATTCTGCAAGTGTGGATTGCATTCTATGGACCTGAAACAATAAATACAAATGTTGGAATTTTAAATGAGAAGGGTATATATAAAGAAGAGATGACAAGTATATGGATGAAGAAATTAGACTTGTGCAATTGAATGCATGGTAAAAGAATTAATCAAACCCAAAGTAGATGTAAGAAACACAAAATACAAATGCCATAATTAATTAACATACAGCTTTGATAATTGGCGGAGTGACACAAAAGATTCTGGGATGGACCCTGTGAAGTTATTATTCTGTAAATACCTGATAAACAAGAATCCACATAACTCAAAAAGAGGAAAGGCAAATATCATTAAGCAATAAATGCAGTGCATTCATGAAATAGTGATGCATACAGCTCCTTTAGCTCTGATAAGACACTGATGCATGCTGGAACTGACCCTTGCAAATTGTTTGATGAGAGATTCCTGAAATGATAGCAAGTTAGAATGTTCCATGTGGAGGAATTATGAATAGTTCAAGCATTAAAGGAGCATGCAGATTGCAGGAACTAAAAGAGGATTCTGAGAATTGTTGGCCATTCGAATGAAAAGCGCTTACAGCTGTGTGATAGTTAACGAATGGTTTAACATTTGACAATGGAAGCCTTGCCATGGAGAAGGGAAGCATGGATCCCCAAACCATTTTGCAAAAAATTTGTTTCCTTGATTCGACCTGAGAAGCTCATTCTTAAGCTGCTCTGCTGCACCCACTACATAAGTCTCTGTTTTGACATCACCTAACAAAAAGTAAAACAAAGGAAATGCTTAGATGCTTGCAAGTAGTAAGTGCCGACTAGGAAGAAACCCTATCATATATGTACTAAAAAATTAGTTTCATTATTGTAGTTGAAATGCTTGATATTGTGTAACCATAGGATGCCAACTGTTTACAAACGAAATTCAGGAGGATGGACAAGCAACATCTCTTGACCCAGTGAATGGGTTTGTGCAGCTGTGGATATTTTATGTAAAGCATAATAAAAAAGAAAACAACAGGAAGTCAAAACATTTGTTGCAGTAAGTCAAGATAAAAGGTGTAATCTGATAACCACATACTATCCCTATTTGAAATTTATTTAGTCTAATAGCTAGAAGTTCTGAATATAAAGAGCATTGCTTGACCAATGGATAATGTAATGTACTTTAAAGAACGTGCACGACTAACTCATAGATACAACTGCTTCTCAACAGAACACAACTAATCTCACGAGTTAACCACCTAGGTGTAAGCTCCCTACAGTGGAAATGCTCTATGAACTCCTGGCATTGTTCAAGCAAACAAGGAAGACCAGTAATGAAAATGGTTTCAACTTTTTATTGATGCAAAAATACTCCCAAATGATTGGGTTTGACCAAGTGGTTTTGATATGTTTTAAAAAGGCTTTAAATTATATTTGACCTAATGTTGATAATAAGTGCATTAAGTTTACAGTGCAATAGTGTACAACAGCTTACAGAGCTTGTTGACTCAGAGTGGTATGTTGTTTGGTTGCAGATAGTCCGATGGCTAGATGGCCTAATGGGAGATGAACTTGTGAAGGCAAAGGATGAATGATGATGCGTGGATAAGCTTAGATATCTTGGTGGATCCAAAGGACTAAGGACACCTAATGCAAGGTATACTCTAGGGCAGTCCAAAGGAGGTGGACTCATAGGCGAGGGGTGAAGGATGGCATAGTGCATCCAAGGGACTAAGAGACAAACTCAAGAACGATGAAGAGAATCAACAATGGTTTAAGACGTGGAGGTGTGTGAGGTATGAGAGATTACAAAGAAGTGTAATATTAAGGTTCTCACTTTTGGGCAATATCGTGAGAGATGATGTGTACAACTTGGTAGGGGTTAAACCACCCAGTGGCTTGTAAGATATCTTCAATCAAAGGACAATAGGTCTGAGTATGTAGTTGGTACCTCAACTCGATATTGTACTTTGTATAGGTTTACAAGGGATAAGTTGAGGAAGGATCTTTGTGTAGATTCAGTTGGCTAGAGTCAAACCAACTGAAGAGTTTCAGTTGACTCTGACTTAACTAGAGAGTTCAGTTGACTCATGAGTTAACTAGAGAGTTAAGTTCACTGATAAGACGACTAGACAGTTTAGTCAATTCCAGAGTTAGTTGAATGGTTCGAAGAACAAAATATCTTTTGTTTATTGAAGGCTCTAAAATATTTTTGTTTGTTGAAGGCTCTAAAATATTTTTGTTTGTTGAAGGATCTATTCAATAGACTATACAAGAATTCCAATTGACTACCTAGAGAGTCATTTCAACGACTAAATTTGTTTGAGTAGTCTTCTGAAACATAGAAAATAAAGTCGTCGGAACTTTACTTATAAAAGTCTTAGGTTGTTTGGGTGGTTAAGGGTGAACGAACTTGTTTCGTTGTTTGTTGTGGCCAAGTGCTTAAGTGAAACAACATCCAAGGGTTTATAATCTAAAAGATTAGATATAACCGAAATAAGGATATCATTTGAATGGCATGCCTAGATATCATGAATTATTAGGCATCAAAATTGAGTTATCACCTTTAGGAATCAATTTGTCTTATTTGCAGGAAAAAAGAGGTATTGTGAGTATGCTAAAGAAATTATAGGAGACTCCCCTATAATATCATGCATAAGGGTATTATGAAGCTAACTAATTTAGTAGACATTATAGGAAAATGTCTAGTTATAATTCCTATTGAAAGTAAAAGAATATATTGGAATAAGCTCTGAGAATGGAAGTAGCCTAGAAACAACTAACGGATAGATGTTCTTTTTTGTTTTGTATTAGCAGATCAGGTTCTCTTTGACTCCTTATATTAAAGGAAGCATATTTGGATGATACATAGCTAATTTTCTTTAGAATAAAAAACTTCTATGCCTGTTCAGTTATTTGCCCAAATGTTGGCAACCACAAGTAAATCCAACTACATAGTGAAGCTAAGTTAACTAGCATGTGCCGATATTGAAGAATAGTCTGTCGTCCCAGCCAATGCTGGACATCATCAATGACACAAATTTAAATTTCTTTCTAACAAGTTAATTAATCATTTTGTTGTTTGTATGATTCGAAGGCCATGAATAGCTCAAATAGAGACGAGAAGAAAAGAAAGAAAATTTGGACATTAAAATGTTCCTTCTGAAAAAACCCTAGCGGAATCACTTACATTTATTGAGTCGGGCGTCCTTAATCTCTTTCCCCATAAGTCAAATTTTACAAAAAATCAATGGTAATGTGATAATGGAATGTTTATCATTTAATAATCAAATAAACCGATTAAATTCTAGGCAATCGATTGATTTACACCATCCAACCAAGCTTTTAGGGCTCAAATCGTAATCTTCTCTATCAACTTCAGAAAAGTTAAGTGTTTTCCCTGCCTGTCCACGGTTCAACTGCTATGTATCAGACATAGATCCCGCAGAGAAGATGAGTTGACAATTTACCCATCAGAAGCGACTCTTTAAAAAAATACAATCAGCAGGAAGAATGCGCTCTTTAAATCAGAGGCTAAATTAACAAAAACCCAAATAACACGAAACCAAGACGCGGAGAAGAAGGCTGCATGCTCGATTACCTTGCTGACTACTTACACGAGCGAATAGCATCAAGAAGAGAAAGCAAAGGATCATCATAGTAGCTGGGCCAGCATCCGAGCCCGGTCACAGTCATCGCCGGCGTCGGCGCCGAGTTCCATCACAAGAGGGAATCCTGATGGCGAAGAATCGCCGGGGAGGGATGAGACGAGGTCGCCGATGGTTTGGTCCGCGCTAGAGGCCAATGACACCGGAATCGGAATCTAGTAGAGAGGAGAGGAGCGAGGATGGGACAAAATATCAGGTCTCCGTTTCGCTCTCGCTCCATGATATCAATTATTATTATTATTTAAAAAATTACTAGTGCGCCAATAATATGATTGAAAATTTTCAAAATTTTCATTTATTATTTTTAAAATAAAAAAAAACTCCGACAAGTTGGGTTAAAAGTCAATCGGTTAACACTATCAAATGAGCCTATTTAGACCATCATATTTTTCTCAAATATTTATAATCCCATGTACATATCATCATCATTCAAATATCTTTAAATATTTTAAATTTTATAATTAAATATTTACATAAATATCTCACTTTTAAATGTCCTAAATTTTAGGAATTAAATATCTTAAATATTTATGTATTTTTCATTAAATTTTTTTAAAAAATTTAAAAATGTAAACCAAAAATACTCATTGCCATGGGCTCACCTATCTCACTTACAAATTAGAAATCACCCGGCAAAATCTTTTATCCGGTGATTTCTAAGTATCCTCATCCTCTCCCTTCCAATGAGAGGATATTGAAGATGGATGATATTTTTTGAAATATCTTCCATTGTGGATGACTTTATAATGAAACAAATTAACTCATTAAAAATATATGGTGAGGTAGAGTGGGAAATCTCCAATTGTACCCAACCTAAGGTAGATTAGGTAAGTTAATTCATGAGCCCGTTAAAAAATAAAAATATATATATAAAGGTTAAAATTTTTAAATTTAGATTATGAATTAGATGAGCCTATTAAATTTTCTACATG
>JBAMIE010183002.1:0-12970 GCA_037177295.1 Kaempferia parviflora | reverse complement strand
CCAAAATATTTATTAATAAAATGGTTTTGTTTATAATACTATGTGATTATTTTGTATTTTACTTCTAAGGGTAAAATAGGAATTTTGATTGATTCTCATTGTCAAATTTAAGTCAAACCAAACAATATTAATGAGAATGATATCTATTACAGTATTCATACCAAGCACCATCAATTCAGTAATCATTCCCATTGTCATTAACCACTCAATCAAAAGTCATTACCATTCTCATTGTCAAATTTATACAAAGCGCCCCCAATTATTAATAAGTCTTAAAATTATTTTAGGTTTAAAAATTAAAAAGGATATTAATATAATTTAATTTTAAATTTTATCAAATTAATTGAGAGTTAGTTATTAAAAGGTCTAAATTTTTAATTAAATAGTAGGATAATTTTTATAATTTTGTTAAGACGTTTTTTTAAGAACAGAAAAAAATAATAATTAATTTGAAAACATTTACAGTAAAGCATTTTGGATGAAAGTGGCCCTTTATTTTTTTTTTCATTTTATATATATATATAAAAAGATGGAGGCGGAGGGTGACAAGATGCTTGACAAAGCAAATGGCAACGCGCCATGATTTGCGCAGGGAAATAATTCATATAAATATAAAAAATACTATTTATTTCTCCAAAAACCAGTTTACTAAATGGGTCAATTTGACTCATGTTGTCATTGAATTTGGGTCAAATTTTGTAAATATAAATTTTCCCATTAATTTTAATCCAATAAAGATGCTAAGTCAAAAGATTATAATATGATTATTAGGCAAAATCCAAAATTAAAATAAAATAAAATATAGAAAGAGGACACTCAAATAAATCCATCTATGTATTTTAATTTTTTTTTTAATGTATAATTATTGGCATTTTCGGAAAGAGCACACTCCAATTTCTAAATTTTCAAAAAGAAAGGTGCATTTTTTTTAAATATCCTTTTTATATTATTATGTATTTCAGGTTAACTATTTTAAAAGGCATTTTGAATCTAATTAGTAATTACTAGTTATAAAATATTATTAGACTAAGATGAGAAAATTCGATTATAAAAATTAATGATTTGTAATCCAAATATCTTAGTATAAGATCTTGTTTATTTACGTGTTAATATAAAAATTGAATAATAAAATATATAAAGAAATTAATATTATCTTGAAGCGTGTTTTCAATGCTAAATCTATGCTTAAACCTCTTACAGATATATTTTTTTATATTCTCTCCTGACTATATATATTGAATATAATTATTTTAGATGATAAATTAAAAGAATTACTAAAAAAACATATATTTGATGCTCACGGGGTGTGTAACATAAGGTGTGTAATATACCAAAATAAATATTAATAAAAATGAATGAGATTGCACTAATCAATCTAACAACTATTATTACACAATAAATAAAAGATAAATCTAAATCACGTGGTAATTTTATTTTCCCCAATAATTTTCTTCAAGAATAAATGGACGAATCTATTTGAAAAATTAAAAACAAGAACAAGAACAAAAAGAAGATGTAAAAATTTATGTTATACAAATTATTCACATTAATTCCTTTAAAGAAAATATATTCTTTTTCAATCCTACCAATAACGAACAAGAGATGTAACCACGAAATGAAATTGATTTATAGTTTTATTATTTTCATCCTATTGAACATAAATAATGCTTTTCTCCAAAATATATTAAAAAAATAAAGATGTATTCGTTAAATAAAACTTAACTAACTGTTTTTGTTGGAATGTCAAAGTTACGACTGAGAATCACTCCAACTATAATGAGTTAATAAATGATTTAATTCTTATCCTTTCTTTTCCTGCCTATTTTTATTAAACACAATATTAATTAGTTTCAATTCTAGAGAAAGGAAAAATTAGGTTTGGTCTAAAATAGCAATCGGACAAACAAATTTCACTTGTTTTTCTATGAAATTGGAGAATGATATTGGCATTACAAGTACTTTTTATAACAATTAAATAAATTATTTAGGGAAGGTGAATGCGGTTTCACATTATTTTCAACTTCTCACCAAGAAATTGGACCTTTGAGATTCTTGGGAATATTCTTCTTACAATAAAATAAAATGGTTCTATCATATTAAATAAATTAATAAATATATTTTTAAAATGATGATAGTAATATTTATTTATTTATATATTTTTGTAAATTATTTATACCTAAAATTATATGTAAACTCGCATTAAAGAAGCGGTAGGTGACAAACTACAAAAGTACGGGTGAATTTGATAATTTACTGAACTAGAGGGTCTAAACTATAATGCGTAATATTGCTGGTGATTTCGCAGTAAATGAACCGGTGTGATTAACGAAATGGCCGGTAATTAAACTAATAAACTTTGTGATTATTAATTCACTTGTTTATTTTCTGGTTCTAAATTTGTATTAATTAATTTTACATTCGCTGTTAGCGAGGCGGTTTATTTAAGGGCAGTGCTCAGAAGCCTTGTGGCATATGCCCGGGCTTCTCTCCCTCAGTGCGCCTCGCCCCCTCCCTCCCTCCCTCCCTCGCCGATCCCTGAGCTCGCATTGCTCGGGGAAAAGAGAAGAGAGAGGAACAAGGCCAGGGATCGATTGCGCAAGCACTTCACTGATCTTTTTCTGGCGTTTGTTCTCCGGATCTGGTGAGCTCTGCTTCCCCTGATGCTTGATGCTCTGTTGGTTTTGGTGGGTTTCGTGAGGAAAAAGGAGGCCATTTTCTCCCTCATTAATGGTGTGTAGAGCAGCTGACAGAGTGTGAGAATTTTCCGCCTGAACGACGACTTTGTGCCCCTTCTTTATCGCCGACCTCGTTTCTGTCTCTGCGAGGACTGTGCCAGTCCTGCGCCGATCCCCTTTTCGTGATTTTTAGCCCTGTTGCTCGATAAGTCCTCTTTTGAGGCGGAGATGGATAGGGTTTCCACGGCGTCGATGTTTCCGGGCGTGATCCAGGCGCGGGAGCAGATGTGGATGGCGTGGCAGCAGGTGAAGGCGCCGGTGATCGTGCCGCTGTTGCAGCTGGCGGTGTACATCTGCCTGACCCTGTCGGTGATGCTCTTCGTCGAGAAGGTCTACATGGCTATCGTGATCACCACCGTTCGGCTCCTTGGTCGCCGCCCGGAGAATCAATACAAGTGGGAGCCGATGGGCGACGACGCCGAGCTCGGCACCTCCGCCTACCCCATGGTACTCATCCAAATCCCAATGTACAACGAGAAAGAGGTCCGTTCCGCCTTCGGTCGCCTAAAATCCCCGCCCTAAATTTCGCCGCCACTTCCGCGACCCGCGCGTCTTAATTTTCTTTGAAATTTCAGGTCTACCAGCTCTCGATCGGAGCTGCTTGTGGGCTTTCATGGCCTTCGGATCGCATCATCATCCAAGTGCTCGACGATTCCACCGACGACTCCATTAAGGTACGAGATCAAACTAATTTTCAAAGTCCATTAATATTATTTTTCGATTCCCGAAAGACGAATAGATCTCTCCAATAATGTCACGACATGTAGTTTGTTTGAAAATGCTGTAATTATTTTCCCTCTTTGCGAATTAACACATCCACACCACTTGGTGTGCCTAATTTGACCATTTCCCGCTTGGCACCGACATATTATGGTGGGGAAACAAAGTCATCTTCCCTACAATTTAGCTCATCTGATTAGAAAAAAAAAATATTGATCGTTAGTGACTGCGCTGCGAGAAAAATCACAACTTTGGCATTCGCTTGCAATGGATCTGACAACGCTATGGCTGGTTGGTGGAAACATGGCAGGAGCTGGTGCAGATAGAGTGCCGGAAGTGGGCGAACAAGGGGGTCAACATAAAGTATGCTATCCGTGATGACAGGGTGGGTTACAAGGCCGGCGCGCTCCGGCAGGGGCTCAAGCACAGCTACGTGAAGGATTGCGAGTACGTTGTGATATTCGACGCCGACTTCCAGCCCGAGCCCGACTTCCTCCTCCGCACCATCCCCTTCCTCATCCACAACCCCAAGGTCGCCCTCGTCCAGGGCCGCTGGACCTTCGGTATGATCCCTCCCTTCCTTTCTCTTATGTTATGCAAAAATGTAATTTTTCAACCCGGAGAGAGAATAACACTGACCAAATCATTTTCTGATGAAATTATCTTGGAGAAGTTTAAATTATCTCCGAAAAGTTTGGCCTGATTCCTCATTTCGGTGAAAACATTGATGCTTTACTGCATGAGGAGAAGAAACTGAGCACGTAGTTTTGTCTTTTAGATGATAGGAAAGGGCCGTGAGCAGAGACATGGAGCGGGAAGTGGTCCCTCGGGTAGTTGCCTTTATGTGAGAGGCATAGTAGCTCAGAGTTAGATCAAGCAACTGTGTCGGTGGCCTCCTTAGTATTAGATTATTATTTAATGCAAAATTATTTTTCGTCGTAGTGGTAAAACGTAGGTATGAATTCTGAATCCTTCATTAGGTTTAGAAATCCTGTACGTTTTTTAATATGCCACTTTTACCCAGAAAAAATAGTAATTTTCTTCTTCTTTTTTGTTCTTACATAAGTATTTTGAGAGTAGATTGAGAGGACTTGAATTGTTAAAGTTGCATGATGCTTAAGGACCTACAAAATACAGATCATCGAGGAGTCATGGATAATTATGATCTGCATATTTGTAGACAACCGTACAGCCCAGGTTCTAATTTTTTGGAGTAGGTCATAAGCCCCACATAATAGACTTAGTTGGTGAGATTCATGTTTCTTTTCCTTTTTTTTTTTGTGCCTCAATATCATCACTATCATTGTCTCGTTAGATTCTTAGTGGACCTTAATCAAAATCACATGTTAGGCAACCATTGTTTTCTTTTGAAACGTGTGCATCGATTCTAAAGGTCAAGGAGTGATTACAGATCCAAGATCACATGAAAAGTTTTAGTTCCAGATCTAAAAGAAGCACACTTCATAAAAGGGAGGTGCAAGCACAGTTAGAATTTTATTTTACGAAGAAGGGTAAGAAAGATTCCAGTATTATGAGGTACTGACACATCACATGCATATAGTTCGGGTGACATCTTGTGATTAATAATTCTTCAGTCCTTCTGTTCCTTCCTCCCCAATAATTGTTCTCATTTCAGATTTTCCTTCATTACCTGTTCTTCTGCTAGCAAGAGGAAGAAAGCACACAAAAAAAAGTAGCAGCTAGATAACAACTGTCGTCTGATTCCCACAACTTTAGATAGGAAGATTAAATAAGTAAAGGTCGAACATATCTTTTATCTTTGGTACTGCCGAAATCGGCTTTAAGTTTTACCTTCCCTCTTCTCTCTGCTTTACCCATGTGCAATTATACTCGCTGCTAACACATCGTAGCTAATTGTCTCCACATTTTTTTTTTCATGCCACCGACACTGCAATTTACTACCTCTATTTTCTTTTCTGAATTTGATTTATCTAATCCAGTCTGCAACAAACAGGGCAACTTGTTCCCACATCCAAACTTATTTTCTTAGTTGCAGGAGATAATAATTAGATAAAAAAAAAAATTAGAACAGTTCATTGCTTACCATCCTTGGATGCAATTGATTCACTGCAGTAAACGCGGATGAAAATATGATGACAAGGATGCAGGAGATGTCTTTGGATTACCATTTCTTTGTTGAGCAGCAAGTCGGATCCTCCACCTATGGCTTCTTCGGCTTCAATGGTTAGTTCTAGATGCACCTTGAAGTAATTAAATCAATGAAATAGGCTAAGGTGCAGATCATTGCTCTGTAAGAGTGATGTAGAGATTTGTTCCAAATGTTTGAACGGTTTCTTCTCACAGGAACTGCTGGGGTATGGCGGATTTCTGCTGTCAATGAGGCTGGAGGTTGGAAGGATCGGACGACTGTAGAGGACATGGATTTGTCTGTTCGAGCAAGCCTCAAGGGATGGAAGTATATATTCCTTAAAGACCTCGAGGTATATACATTAACTGAGATTAGTTAAGAAAATATGAGATACTAAGCATGAACTAAATCAGAAGTTTTACTACCGATTAGCTATGAATGTCACTATGATAATACCACCCTAATCCATTTCATGAACTTTATTGAACATGTGAAGGTCAAAAGTGAACTACCAAGCACCTTCAAGGCCTTCCGCCATCAGCAACACAGATGGTCCTGTGGCCCAGCAAACTTGTTCAGGAAAATGGTGATGGAAATATGCAAAAATAAGGTTACTTACCTTTCAATATTGCAACTGAAAAACACTTAATTTTCTATAGATTTTGATCAAAATCCTATATCAATACAGAAAGTGACTCTCTGGACAAAGATCTACGTCATATACAGTTTTTTCTTCATCCGGAAGATTGTAGGTCATATTGTGACCTTCATATTTTACTGCATTGTTATACCAATGACAGTCTTCATTCCTGAAGTACAAATACCAAAATGGGGTTTAGTGTACATTCCTTCAATCATTACTCTGCTGAATTCTGTTGGAACGCCAAGGTATGAGAAGAACTCAAAGAACTATATATCTTCATTTTACTGTTTTGTTAGTCTTGCCAACTTATTTGATGATAAACTCCTTAATCATCAAATAAAGGCACAATTTTTGTCCTCCCTTTGGCTAAATTTAAAGATCCATCACTCGATCAATTGTCACAGGTCTTTCCACTTGCTGATGTTTTGGATCCTTTTTGAGAATGTCATGTCTCTGCATAGAACAAAAGCAACATTAAGTGGCCTCTTGGAAGCAGGAGGGAAAGTCAATGAATGGGTGGTGACCGAAAAGCTTGGAGATATTATGAAGACAAAATCTAAAGGAGCTAGGAAGCCACGGCTTAGAATTGGTGACAGGTAATTGCAATTCTTCAATTCCATCTCCTGCACTCAGTTTATATGATTGCTTTCCTAAATTCTAAAAATCTTGGAAGCAAAGTCTCCAACATTTTGAGGACAAGCTTCACACGAATAATATCACATTGATATGCTCCTTTTCTTGTCCTCAAAAACAGATTACATCTAATGGAGCTCTGTACTGGGTTATATCTTTTCTTCTGCGGGTGCTATGACCTGGCCCATGGGAAAAACCATTACTACATCTACCTCTATCTTCAAGCGATCGCTTTCGTAATTGTCGGATTTGGTTATGTTGGCACTTTTGTTCCACAATCCTAATGGTCATAACTCCTTATACTACCAACTGCTTTAAATATACATTGTGTCAGTATTATATCCAATACCCGGGTTTGCATCAGCTCAAGCAACTGTCTGAAACCATTCACTTAAGAAAAGAACCACTCATCATCTACGAAGTCAGACTTCTATCTAATAGGAGCCTTGTGTGAATAGTGAGTCAGTATAAATATTATTGTCTACCCAAATGGTAATAGATAGAAGGGCCAGTCTCTTCTGCAGAAGCAAGGCAACGGCAGTTGAGAGAGAGATAAGATTTAGCTTTGTGATGTGTGCAAGCTAGCAATTCTAGTTTATTTATCATTATTGAATTTCCCTTATATTCCTTTGTATTGTTGTATCCAGAACAAGCCAAAAAAAGTCAGCTGGGAACTTCCAGTTAATTTTTAGCTATTGAAGTGTTTTGTTATCCTCAAATATGAAGATGTAAACATCCTTGCAAGATGTCACTTTAGTATTCTCTCATTTTGGTAAATGAAATCCCTTTTTGTGTTTCAGTACTGCATATTTTGCAGCCAGTTTGACAATTTCCAATAAAACGGCACTCTTTTGATTTTTGCCCAATATCTTTTTATTGTATGAAACATTCTAGCATCAACAATCGACATGGTTTGCACTCACTTCTACATTGCACAGCTTTTGAATCGGCTCTGTGTTAATCTATCACCTAAAATATATCTGAGATGCATAGATACCTTGATATACCAATCATACAATCTGTAAACCACATGGCAATGCCAATCAAGGTTTATGATAGAGGAGAGACATACTAGTTTGTAGGGTTTATGACAATGCTAATGTTGACGTGAACCAATTTTGAACACAACACCAAGTTCTAATTAAATAAATGTTAAGATTAATCAGTGTAAATTAGATTCTCAGTGCTAATTAAATAAATGTTAAGATTAATCTGTAAATTAGATACTCAGTGCTAACAAAAAAGCGTTGATGAATGAGTAGACAAAGAAACAAATTGACGCTAACCCTTCAAAAGAAAATCCATCAAGTTAAAAAAAAAAAAAAAGAAAGAAAGAAAATAGGACTAAAGTAAAATGATTCTTTGCTAATTCGTATTGAGAGACAGTTACGCAAGAGAGGAGTCTCCTTTCATAGTCGACGCCGGTGAGAGCGGCACGAGCTGCTTCTGTTGGGATCCTGGCGATTACCGGCCTCGATTGGGTGGCTACGGCGTCGAGGTCGGGGGCGATGCGCTTCTGCGATGCCTGATCCGTTGTCGGAATGCGGGTCGGATCCAAGGGCTTTGACGATCCGATCCAAATTTTTCGGATGAATAATCGAAATAGTTTAAAGTTTAAATCCATTGGATATGTGGACTTCCGATGGACCTGATGTTGACGGTAAATGGGCCGAGCCCGTTTACACGATCAGATCGAGGTGCGAGCGATCTCCCCCACGACCTTTCACCTGATGCGATCGGAAATCAAAATCCTTTCGAGGCAAGCAAACGCAACTTCTCCTTCGGTCCTTCCCCTCGGCTTCTTTTCCTCATCAGATCTAGGAAGCGGCATAAGGATCGGAAGGGCAAGCGAAGAACGGTCGTTCAAACCGTGCTAAAGTTGTAAGTGCTTCTCTTTCAATCACTTCCTCTGTGCTCGTCGTTAAACCGGTTCTTTAGCCCGTCTTTGTTTTTGGATCGGAGAAGCCAATCTAGTTGCTCCTGTCTTGAAAGATCCGCGCCCTTATTTCTCATAATTGGCATCGGTTTTGCCGCTGCCGTTGCTTCCTCCACTCGAATTCGAATACTGCTTGTTTAATTGAGCGCTCCGGGTATGTGGTGTTACCAAATCTGTTGCTCGGCTCATGCTATTCGATTTTAGCGGCGATTCCTTGTTATTTTCTTCTCAGTTTTTTTAAAGGAGCAGAGGCAGTATGAACAGTAGGTTTTGTTAGGTTTAGAGGCTATGGTCGGTTTGAAAAGTAAGCTGGGAATGGGAAGGAAAAGGAAGAAGATTAGATAGCTTCCATCCTCCGTTTGATATATATGATCTTAGTGTGACGCGCGTTTCTGCCTATCTCTCAGTTAAGAAAACGGAAGTTAACAGCTGAGATTCATGGACGTGTTTTTTTTTTCCTCCTGATATTGCTTGTCGTGATGTAATATTATCAACATAAGTTTTTGTTCCTTTGCTATTGTGATCGTATGGATTTTCAAGTAAGGAGCATTGTGAGGCTGTGCATATTATATATCAACATAAGATTTTCCTTTCTTTTTTTTTTCTCTCAAAGGAAAGTATTCTTGTGAAGTTGCAATGTTTTCCTTAAAGAAAAATATTTCTATGAAGTTGCGATTTTTTATCTATTGTATGTCAAATGTCTATGCAATAGATAGATCTTTGTAGATAAGAGAATTTCAACTTTAGTGATTGATATTTTGAGGAATCCAGGTATGTGTATCTCCTTTTTTCCGTTTATCTTTTTAAAAGCATATTAAGCTATGTTCTACAAAGATTAGCCTGTTGAATTCTTAAAGAGAAGTGATTAGTGATATTTTAACTCATTACCTACTTGAGATGCATTTAAGCTTTGAAGTTATGATGGTCTGCTGAACTATGACAAGCTTATATCTCACTTGAGACATGTAACACGTGATTTTCGCTGTAAATCTGTAATACTTGTTTGCAGTCACAGTCATGCATGGGTGTTCGATTTTTTTTTTTTTAATCTACAATAGCACTTGTAGTATGTATTTTTGCATGCACATTAATTTTCTTGACATTGACTGCACTAGGATGGAGAATTTTAATTTTGCAGACCTTAGTGCTTCTAGAGTTATTTGTTTAGTTATAAGTTCGATTAATGAAATAATTGTCTACCACATTGTTGATTGAGATGCTATGCAATTCTAGAACCAATGTAGAATATAATTCTTGTAAGTGCAAATAATGTAATTGTCTTCTTCTTTTTTTATGCATAACAAATTACATATATCACAGTAGAAATTACTGTTCAAATGGGTGATACCTTTAAACTTCACATGTCATATTTTTTTTTAACAAATCAACATTAGTGTTCCCAATTCAGATCTCATTGACTTATTTGGGCCTTGCAAATCAACAATGGTTTTGCGCTTTTGTGTTTTGGCTCAAAGATGATTTTTTGTTTATTCCATTTTGTAGAAGCACTTCATGGCAAAAATTAAACCACAGGCACTGCTAATTCAGAGTAAAAAGAAGAAGGCACCATCCCGAATAAGTCTTAGTACCATCATTACTTGCAACATCATTATTGTTCTGGTCATACTATCCTTGTATGCTACTTATAGACATTGGCATTACAGGTAAGCCTTTCTTCATCCTTTTTCTTGCATGCACGAGTTCTCTTATTACTGGTTTATTTTTATTTAGTTTTCCCCATTTTATGCTGTTTAATGTTTGTAAAGATTCTAACATTGATTAATTTTGTTGAAGGTTAAGCAATGGAATTAGCACTGGGATGGAAGATATTGAGGTATATTCAACGTGCTTTTACATTTCTTCAACTATTTCATAAATCGATTATTTTGCTTCTTTTGTTCCCTACTTTCCTTACCTTATTTTTAATCTTCCAGAATTTTCTACATTTTTTTTAATGATATTTCAGTTACTTGAAATAATTTTTTCAATGAAAACAAGAAAACATAACCAAGTTTTGATATTGTGATTCACATATTCTGTTTGTTCATTTCCTGTAGCATCTAGAAACATTTGGAGAATCAACAAGATCTGGTCTACCTAATTATGCTGTAAGTTTCTGCAAATTTGTTTTGAGAAGTTTGTATTTATTTTAAATTCTCCTCATCTTGTAAAAGTTATTTTGTTTATTTTTCAAAATGTGAGTGTGTGTCTTGCTTCATGCGATTTCATCTACTAATTTACATGTTCATCTTTAGACATGTATGAAATAGTATTTCTTCTTTGACGAGTGAGAACTACTGTATATAGTTGTACATTGTGCCAACTAACAATAGAGTATCTTATGACACTCCATTTTATCCAACACATGCAAATTATATTCAATGTAATTATCCAGTTGATTGGTATTTAATCAAACTGTATGTTAGTATCATATCAGCATTAACATCAAGTGCATTAGTTCTAACTATTTGGGGTTGGTTTATTTGTTGTTATCATGAACCATCTAATTTACAGTGTTCTACCATTAAATCCTTCCACTCATGCATCAAGGATGTTGTTTACTAAAAATCTTACCCAGGCTTGAAGTCATGGTTTTGATGAAGCTAATATCACCGTGAGATGTATTATAGCATTTTCCCTTTTAATAGGGTGTATTCATATAGTTATATGCTAGATTAGACTTTGTGACTCAAACAAGCTATTTATGCAAGAACCTGACAGAACACATGTTGCAAATAAAAATAGATGATTTGTAAGATAAATCCGTTGATAAAATAAGTCAGATATGGTTCTAAATTGTAATTTTTTTTTAAATTTATATCTACTTAATCTAGAATACACTTCTATTTATTTCGAATTTTATTATTTGTCATCCTACCTATTATATTTTGCACGAGTTGTATCGAAATCAAGATATTATGAAGTCAATAAAAAGGCTCCCGTCTCTTTTTTTATTCCTTGATAATGTAAGTTTTTTCTTTCATAATTTTGTGATATCACAAACTTAGATCAGCAATCCATATTGTGTATTTATCCACTTATTCAACTTACTGCTTAATTACTGAACTTAGGGACAGGTTGGCGGGGGTGGGGGCGAGCGAATCGCCTTTTGCCACATGCATAATTACCGAACTATTATAGGTGTTGTAAGAAGAAAATTAGTTTTGTTTAAAATTATCAATTACAAGTCATGAATACATGAAAATAAATACCACCCTCAAAAAATCACTTATGATTAGGGGTGTAATCGAATCGAGTTGAGTCGAACAGTCAGAGGCACGAGCTCAGTTTGTTTTACCTAAGCTCGAGCTAAGCTCGAGTTCGGCTCATATGAAATTAAATAGTTCGTTAACTACTCGAGCTCGACTAAAAATGGCTTGTTTAAAAGTTAAACGAGCTTAGTTTGAATTTGTTTTGAAAAATAATTGTAGTTGTTTCGTAGCTGCGACAATATGAAAAACTGTGTAGTTGCTACAATTGTGTAGCAAAATTTTAAAACCATAACTTTTGACTCAGATCATTTTTTTTTTAAATTATAAATTTTTGAATGTGCTTCGATTAAAAAAAAAGATCGTCTCATTCTGATATCTGAGTTAAAAGTTATGGTTTTCGGAAATTTGTCGTAGCTATTACAATATGAAAAACAATTGTAGTTGTAACAACTACGAAACCGTAGCTGCTATAACATGAAAAACAATTGTAGTTGAAGCAACTACGGAACCGTACCTTCTACAATTGTGTAGGAGATAATGCATGTGTCAGAGAGAGAGAGAGAGCATGCATGCATGCATGCATATACTAGAGGGACAAATGTGTGATTTTTTTAATTCTGAAAAAAATTGAACGGGCACTGCTATATATATAAATGAGTCTGTTAACAAACACATTCGCGAGCTCATGAACCAAATACTGTTAAGCTCGAGCTCATGTTTTCGAGCTCGAAATCAGGCTAAAACTCGGCTCGTTAACTTAATCATGAACTTTTTTTCGAACCGAGACCCAAAATAGCTCACTAGCGGTTTGACTCCTTTGCACCCCTACTTTTGCCCATTAATACATACCCATGGACAGTTTACAAGGAATATTGTCAATTTTCAATAAGTTCTCACCATGTCTTGAACCCAAATATGAGCTATGTTGCAAAAAGAGAACCAATATGGACAATTTCATGTAGCAAACATACAGACTAATGT